>VMDR010020947.1:0-17183 GCA_007922815.1 Macrotus californicus | reverse complement strand
ACACACACACACACACACACACACACACACAAACACACACACACACACGAAATATTTGAGCGAAGAAGAACGTTAGATAGGTCCCATCTCTCTTGCTTCTTCTGATTATTTAGCAGTCATCTAAAACACCTAGTAAAGAAGTCATCTGGTACCCTGGCTGAGCTCAGGAGGAGAAAAAGTGCTGGGGTGCACTGGTGGTGCATGCCCTGGGAGTCAGAACAAGGAAGGTCTGTTTCCATGATGGTGATCTGCCACAGTCAGGGTACACTTGACATTTTTCCTCA
This sequence comes from Macrotus californicus, assembly GCA_007922815.1. Classification (NCBI taxonomy): domain Eukaryota; kingdom Metazoa; phylum Chordata; class Mammalia; order Chiroptera; family Phyllostomidae; genus Macrotus; species Macrotus californicus. The sequence continues at coordinate 16,899 of VMDR010020947.1, read as the reverse complement.
GGATGTCTGCACATGACCTGGAAGACTGTTTCATATATCACATGTAGAATGGACTGGCTCATTTGTCTGGTAGAGTATAAGGAAGGGCTTTGAGGCAGTAAGAGAAAAGACTGGCCACTTGAAGGGGGAGAGAGGTGGGACAAAATGTAACTCATTTATCAGAAGAAAGAAAAATTGATCTTTGGGTCTTCAACGGTCAAGAAATAGCAAGGAGGTACACGAAGAACATCACTAAATGACAAATGGTTGGAGAAGGGACTGGAGGAGGATGAGGCAGGTGTTCACTGATTTAGAATGTAACATCAAAAGGTATGTTTTCAATATTTCCATTCCCATTTACTGTCAACTTGCTCTTTTTCACTTGCTGTCATTCTCACATTTCAGTATCCAGTGATTCTCTGCTTTCTCTCCTTTTTGTATGTCTAAATCTGTTCTTGGGGAAACCTCTCATATTAACCATCCAACTGAGATATGTTGCCACTGTCTTTGTCAAAATATACCTGTTTTATCTCTAGGCATTTGGAAATGGCAAGAGAAGAGAAAAACAATTTTGTCACATGCCTACTACATTTTCTTGCCTGACTCCACGGTATAGACTTTCAGAACCAGAAGTGGCCAACAGTGTAGATGAATAGACATTATCAGCTTCTGTTTGCTTGTTGTGAGGGAAGAAATATTGAACTTGAAGTCAGAAGATGTATATTCAAATCCTGTGATTCTGTTGTATGCCATCTGGGTGACCTTGGTCAAGTCACTTAACCTCTCTGAATCTAGTTTCCTGTTCTATAAAATGAGGATAATAATTCCTGCCTTGCCAACTTCACAATGTTGCTGTGAAGATCAAATGAGGTACTATATGTGAAAGTTCTTTGAAACACTACAAAACACTACACAGATGCAAAGCTATTGTTACAAAGCTGAATCCCGTTGGGTCCCTGTGGTTTTTGAGCCATACATGCCCATGCTGGGTCTAGTCTATCATTATTTCTAAATATGGCTGGTCTATTGGCTTCTGAAGTTTCCACATGAAATGTAGTCTGTGTATTTGCTTGAAGCCTCTGCCTATGTCCTCAAATAATGGGCCATTACGTGATACATTCAAAACCAGCAGAACCAGCATTCCTGACCTTGTACCTGTGACCTGCAGAAGTACTATTGTATCTCAGAGATAAACGTACCCAAACTTCAAGGTGCTTAAGAGATATATTTAGTGCCTGGGCATTTCATTTGTCATGGAGCAATTTTACAGTGTCTGACATAAGCTGGAGATTTTATGATCTATAATCAAAGGCTTTTGCAGACACTTCTCCTTAATTTGGATTTGTGACGATTAAAAAGATGGGACTTTCATCTTTGGATTCATTTCACTTGGATGAAATAGCCATGCATGCTTTTAAGGGCAAGTCACTTACAATTTCTGACTATCCTTGGTAACACAGGAACTCTTGACATAAATTGGTACTATTGACTTAAGGGGAAAAAAAATACTCTGTTCCCTGACCGTTTGCATCACCCTGGAACCATGCTTGCACCAGGCTGTTTTCACTCTGTTAGAACCCAATGTGCTAGGGGCATAATGTGTAGGGGCTGAGGGAGCATTTTTCTTGCTGTAATTGTGTACAGAGGCTCTGTGACTGAAAGATTCATGGCATAACAGAAATGGAATCTCAGGATATTACCACTGTCAAGAACTTTCAAAGTATTTCTTGAAAGAGCCCCACTTTACTTATGCAAAAGCTGGGTCCCAAATAAAGTCAAGAGTATACCAAAAGTCACCCTTCGGTGATTGGCAAAATAAGCACTTGAATCAATGCCTGGTTAAAGTATCTTTCCTACATGGCCGGGTAGCTCAATTACTTTGAGTGTCATCTCAACACACCAAGGTTGCAGGGTTGGTTTCCAGTCAGGGCACATAAAGGAATCATCCATAAATAAGTGGAACAAAAATCAATTTCTCTCTCTCTCTCTCTCTCAAAACCAATTAAAATGAAATAAAATTTAAAATAATAAAGTATCCTTTCTACAGTACAAGAGACAACCTTTCTATAATATGAGTAACATATCCATGTCTGAAAATTTTAATAAATTCCAACAGGTAATTTAAGCCTTGAAATCTTGCTATATGGCACACATCACCTTTTCCTGTCCTACTAGAAATGTCAAGAAATAATGAGGAAGCATTTCTTCATTCTACAAAGCTATTTGAAGGAGTTACATCCACATAAGGGGTCTACCATATGTGTGATTAGACTGCATGCATATATAAACAGAAAAACTAACAGGACCTCAATCACAAGAGCTATTCTTCCATCTCTCATGCAGTTCATTTCTTTTGTTGAGCTAAAATGTAAGATCTCATATAATTAATTTTGTGCCCATTTACCCACTTTCTAGGATTGTGAGTCATGTTCTGAACCTTGCAAGGGGCTACAATTTCCTTTAGGCTTCGCCATAGTGAAAGGATGACCCCTCCTTTCTATCATTTCATCTCTAGTGGCCCTGGAATTACTTTCTTGGTTATAAATCTACGCTTTCATGGCCTCCCATCTCTAGAGAAACCAAAGGTCAGGCATCAAAAGTCATGCGCCCCATCCACCCTTACACAGTGTGCAAGGACACTACACCTGCATGCAAACATACTAGGAGACGAGGATTATTAGGGGTACCTAGGAATCTGGCTGCTACAATGAACAAGGTGAAACAATACACTGAGAGACATTGAGAGATTCAAAAATATTTAAGGAGATTGTTTTCCAGACACCTGAAAAATGTTTCCTGGTTTGAAAACAGGTAGAGATGCTGTGTATTACAGAGTCTGCACCGCATTATGTTCTCAAACCCAGCTACAGTATATCTTTGGATGCATGTTGCCCCTGGATTGTGTCTGAAAACACACCGGACGGGGAAAGATGGCAGGAAGAGGAAGAAAAAAAATGGCAGGTACACCAAGATCAGCTCTACACAGAAGTGAGGCCTGCAGAGCAGCCACTGAAAAAGCACTGGTAGGTGGTGCCACAGCAGGTGAATACCTTCAAACCTCTGTATTCTACTTCCTGGGCCAAGTTTCATCCACTAATACCTGTGCTTGTACTGTGTTATCACTGGTCCTTATGGGATGTTCTGGTCTTGCCCAAGCAGTGGCCAGCCTGGACACACCCATGTCAAGAAACTAAGGTGCCATTTTCTAACAGAACTTTTGCATCCCCTCTGCGTCTTAAATGTCACCATGCTCCCTGGACCTTAATAATCCCTCTCTTTATGTTTAGGAGAGACTGGCTGGCTCCGTGATGACTCAGAGATTAAGCTTTGTTTTCAGGCTCCCTAAATTTTATTTTATTAGCAACAGCATCTGAATCACTTGGACACAAAGGAAGTTTTCCCTTTCGCTGGGGCTCAAAATTGAGTCATGAGCCAGACTGCAACCAAGCTATGGTGTATTATACCAACAAGAGAGGGATACCTCTCCTCTAAAGGGGATCAAGAGAAATAAAATTAAAATGAGATTTGGCACAGTATCCCCTACACCTGAGTAATTGATAAGCATTTTCATGGAAAATTGAACACAATGGAAGATGGGATATGAGGACCAAAAAGAAACTCAAGTGACCAGATCTTTTAGAGGTATTTGGGAAGGTGAGTTGCTTAGAAGATTCTCTTCCTGGGTATCCTTATATCCAAGATGATTGGGAAAAAAAATAACAGTGCAAAAGAGAGGAACTATAAAGATGTATGTCAGAAAACATACATCAACTGGCTTAATGTAAGTGGAAGTCCTGCCCCGGATCAACCTTCAGGACAGGACTGTTTCAGAACTGGCTCAGTTCTACCTGCCCCTTGCTTTCATAGTACCAGCCTCACCCTGTGACTGGGCTCCTCAGTGAGGACAGATTTGTTTCTGTACTTCCAGACCTCACATATACACACCACCACCAACTTTAAGGAAATACAGAGAACTTTTCCCAGGTATCCCTAGTTAGAGTCCTGAAATTGACTCTGATTAGATTGCTATGGGGGTGTCCCACCTGTGGCCTACGGGCCACAGGTGGCTTGGGATAGCTGTGAATGTGGCCCAACACAAAATCATAAATCTACTTAAAACATTATGAGGTTTTTTGCAATTATGCATTGCAATGTATTTAATGTGTGGCCCAAGACAACTCTTCTTCTTCTGCTGTGGCCCAGAGAAGACAAAAGGCTGGCTGGGCACCCCTGGAAACAAATACTTAATTACTGTGGCCAGGAGGGTACAATGTGCTGATTGGTTTATGTCAACCCGGTCCCTGAACTGGGGAAGAGGTGGGATCAACGTTCTTTAAAAACCAGGTTGCAAGAGGAGGGGTAGGCACTCCAATTAAAGGTCTGTTTTCAGCAGAGGTGATCTGGGTTACTGGGGGAGGCAATGGCATCTGGGTGAGCAGCCAATAGTGTCGAATCTTACCTCTGTTGTTATTAATGCAAGTAATAACCAAATACAAACTAATAACAAAATAACTTATTGTGGAGGACAGTTTGATATCTACATCAAGATTTTAAATGTGTATGCCATTTTTTGCCTCAATGCTCCTTATAGCTATAGCTATGCTGTAGAAGTACAAGTGTGCAGACACTTCAGTTCAAGACTATGTTGTCCCCAACGTTTGGGGGAGAATCCTGAGGGTTAGTGATCTCCCAAAGCCACACGGCAAACAAGGTGAGTGTGTAGGTTTGACCCCAGGTGTGTCCTACATAACCATCCTGTTCCTCCAACTGTTATTTTTAACTGTATCATGTGGCTTCTTGAACTTGACTTTTCTGGCTCTCTTTTCCTCTTTTGAATAAAGTGATGGCATTATATACTCTAATTCTATTTCCTCTATAACAAAAAGTACTATTTTTTGCTTGAAAAGCTATACATTTTAGCACTTGTGGGGCTAGTATAATTAATAATCTTTTTTGTGTAGCTAAATTCAGTAATTAATGCTTTTAGGAGACAATATAAAAAAGGAATTTGAAAGTAAGAACTTGACTGAGATTCATTGATTGATCCATTCATTCACTTATTTGCAAGTATATTGAGTGTCTATTGTTTGCCAAGCAATATTCTTAGTGGTGGGATGGGAAGCCTTACTACCACAAGTGTGTCCTGGGAACCAACAGCACTGGTGCCTCGGGAGGGCCTCCCAAATTAGAATGCCTCTTGAACATTTCCAGTTGATTCTCATGCACATTTGTATTGGATAAGCACCAAAATTAATTACTTCATTTAGGTTACATAAAGAAAATATATTTATATACCTAGTGATATGCTGTGATATGATATTATAACAGGACTAATTCTCAACAATGTATTATCCATTTTGGGAACAACTAAGCTGTTGCTTCTCTTACCATGAGCATCCAGGATTCCTTCCTTCATTCTAATTAATCTTTCAAAATATGCAATTACTTTTTGCTTTACAATATATAAACGTTGGGGGGAAACGGCCCTAGGTGATATGTCTAACATAGAAACCATGACGAACTTTACCAGAAAGAATTGTTGGAAACTATTACCGTGCTATCAAAAGTGCCGGCTATTATGATGCCTAGGAATGTTATCTCTCATTTCTTATTTAAAGAACACTTTCTTCTGGCTTTTATCTGATAAGTAAAGCAGTCTCTCCTGTCCCTTCATATGAGGCTTTGGTTAGTTACATATTCTGGAATACAGCTGGTTAAATAAAATATTTATTTTATCTTTCAAAATACAGACTGGAAATGTACCCAATGCCCACTGGGAAGTATCAAAGATGATAAATTATTGGGAAAAGCAAATTTTGCCTTCTTCTTTTCTCTGGTCTCTATGCTTTACAAATCCAAGCTCTCTTCTCCTTTTCCTTCCCCCTTGGGAGCATTTTAAGAAGATAAATACAGATGTATCATTTTTAGCCCAAATGAATGTTTTCAAAATAAGTTGTGGTTCTGTTTGCCAGCAGTAGGCACCCCTGTGTTCATTAGTAAAATTCTGCCAAAGCCTCAGTCCTCATGGGCACCTTTGCACTCTAATTGCCAAAAAGGAAGGGAAAAATGCCTCACATTAAGTATGTGGCACCCAAGGGATAGAAAAAGCAAAGAATATGCACATGAACTGTGACATTTTTCAAAGAAGAAATATAATTTTCTGGAGCAATGATAGGCGAGTGAATTTTTCTACAGATATTCTCTCTAAGCATTAATGACATCACTGCCCTGGATAGAAACTGTCACACATGGGACCTCAAAATAGTCCTAAGTGCTGACACCCAGATAGCAACCCTAAGATCAGACCCAGGTGATTCAGCAAGGTGACCTTGCAGGCTGTTTCCTGCATGGCTCGACTGCACAGCTCCAGGAAGCACCATTCACATGGACTCTGATAGGAATGACACCTCCAGGTTGTGCAGCATGGCCACCTGGCATCTAAGGTCCCTTCTCAGCAAGTCCCATCGTTCATCAAAAAATCATTAGCACCTCGGCCCGACAGTCCACCTCCTACCACCACCAAAAGTAGCTCTAAGTGGGGTGAAGTGATACAAAATGTCATAGTATAACACTTTCACTCATTTCTTCTTTTGGTCAAAGACACGTAAAATGGACTTCCAATTTTTGACTAAGGTTTCTCTCCTCTAAGACATCCCCCCAAAAAGAAAAAAAAAAGAAACACTTGAAAACTATTTTAAATTTGTTCTTGAAATCCAATAGAAATAGTGGAATAACCAGTGAATAAAAGAGATTCATCTGGTAAACAACAAAGCCTCCTGGGCTTTTTGGAAACCTCAACCACTGCATATATTTGCAAACAAGACTGTCTTGTCAGTTACAGATTTCATGTGGAACTTCCTGTAGTGTTTGGGGGACTCTGCTAATATCGGCCAGAATGATAACAAAACTGTTTATCAAAGTTTCTCCTCCTTCTTCTCTAACTAGGGAACACTCAGCTTCATTCTGCTAATATATTCCTTTCATTTTTATAACAGTTGTATCGATTTAAAGAACTCTTTGATGCAACTGTAGTCTCTCCATTTTCAATAAGCAATTGAGAATCGGTCCTCAATTATGTTTGATGGATGAATAATTGACTGAACAGATGAGTAAATGAGGCTGTGAAACATTGTGCGAGGAATTTGTAGGCACAGGGGTTTCCTGAAGGAAAATTTAAGACCATCATTGAGGTGTTTAACACTTAGTTGAGGTTTCAAAAACATGTCCAGTTAAATTAAGACCTGAGTTTAGACCTAGGTCCAAATAGATAGTAGACAGCAGACATAAAGATGCTATAAGAATTCAAAGTGGAGGTGTTCAAGTTCTGGGGACTGATTGATCAAGAAATTTTCCTCAGGAAGTAAAGTTTGAGTTATGCTTTGGTGGATGCATATATTTTGTTTTAAACCAACTTAATTTATACATACCCATTTATAAAACTGGAAGATCATAATGGGTGTGGAATATTCATTAATACAAAGGCCACGAGACCCAGGGATTTTATATGTGACTATACTGTTTACCAACATGAGCACAGTATTTACTTTTCAAAGCTAAGACTTAAGATGACACCAAAAGCAGATTGCACCTTTACCACCTATCCTTGCTTTTATTTAGGAGACACTAGAAAGTTTGGTGGACATTGGTCCTGAATTCAACAGCCTTTACAGGCGATGCTAACTGTAATCTAACCAGCAGAGAAGAAACCTCAGAAATGGTGTCAGCACTCGAGGAAGATGGCAGTGTTCTTGATCACTGTCCTTCTTAAAATTGGCATAGTCAACAGGTACATATATAGTGGTCAGTTTAACATCCTTAAATAAAGCATTGGTATAAAATAAATGCATCTTATTGCAATCCATCTCTCTCTCTCTCTCTTTAACCCATTTTAAACCTGCCCTTGATCCAGGTCTCCAAACAATGATCTGATTGGAACAAGAAACCAATAAAGAACTTGACCTGAGCATATTTCTTTCTCTAAAACAGTGGCTTTGAAGGCTCTTTGTGTTGCCAGGCAATACAAAAAGTATCTAAATACCCTGCATTCTAGTAAAATCAAACCACACAATGTTGTGTGTGTCTTTTGTAAAGCCCTGTCTCTTTAACAATAGTACTTCTGTAATGATTTAATGATGTGTTCTGATGGTTAGGGGCTGCCTCTCTCCCTTAACTATATGAATAAAGCAACAGGGCATCTGTGATACGCGGACTTATAAATCTCATGACGACAAAGGTCATTTGGGTTTCCATTGCTCAGAAAGCACCATTTATATTTTCCCGATGTTTTATTTATTTGTCTGAGTGTCTCAGTGAACTTTTTTATAATTCCTTTACTTTTGAGAGCATTGACACATCTCTTTTTTAAGAGCATAAAGAATGAGAATAGAGATTAAAAAATCATAATAACTCAACATTCACTTCCTCTCACTTCCTCTCAGTTTTCAGTGAAAATTTAATAACATTTGAAACCTGATTCTGTCCTTCATGTCAGGAGGGTGTTTGTAACTTACCCTTTTATTTCCCTGTCCAATACAAATTCTTTCTTTGCTAAGAAAGAACTAGCCAAGAATCAGGCAAAACAACTTTATTCCGTTTCAGAAATAGCCCCTGGAAAGTGCTCTGGGTGAATGCTCCGGTCTGCCCCGGTCCTCTGCCCACTCCTTGGTAGGGAGGTGTGAGCAAGTAGATCCAAGGCATTGTAACACTTCTCCCTATTCCTGAGTGGACTTCAAGGGTATCTTATTTTTGCCTCATTGTCCTTCACTGCTCCTATCTCCCATCCTTTGCTGTCTCGGGATTCTAATGATGTGGTCACTATTTTTGGCCTGGGTCTCTGACAAGATAGACCAACAGAGCTGCTCTATGGATAATTTCACACCCTAAGGGTAAGTTTTTATGAGCAGACCCCCTTGATCTTAGTCCTCTAAGTCTCAGTTTCTTCATGTGCAAAATGGTGATAATACATGTCCCGTGTGGTCGTTCAGACGACCTTGTGAGCCTGATAGACACAAAACCTAGAATTGATCCTGACATTTATTAAGCCCTTAAAAAGTTTAGTTTCTTCCTTTTCTCCTGCCCCACTGCAGTTCCATGTCAACTCTGGAATTTTTTTTTGGAATTAAAAGAAAATGTTAATATTCCTAGCATGTGACTAATGATACTGCTTGAGCCAAAGCTGAACTCTGAAATCCTTTTGGAGCTCTCTCCTTCCTTTTCCATTACCATAGCAGCTCAACCAGAGCATCTGTCAAAAATTACAGTGGGATACATTTCGTGGTCACTTTCCCCCTCATTCATTTAATGTTACCAATTAAGGGGGGACCATAATCAAAGAAGCAGTGATACAAATGAAGATACTGAGCCAAGTGAAGTTTACTTGTTTTAAAAGTAAAGTCTATTTCAATCATTATTCTATGTCTATGAGATAAGACTCAGTGTTAGAGGATGCACTCAAATTGTGGTCCAATGTATTTATCGTTAAGTCCCTGCAATGTGATTTTTGTTATCAGAAGCAAGCACTGAAAGAACATGCAATGCCATCGGATTAACTGTAACTAGGTCATAAGATGTAGGCCCAAGGATAGTTTTGCAAATACAAATGCACAAACGTACTTCCCCGTTAACAGTGGATTAGACCAGCCTTGTCTGTAAGATGTTAGCAAGTTTACCATTTTGTTGGGAAAGGGCTCTCAGAACACCCATGTTCCCTGGTCCCTAAAACAACTTCCCCTTCTGTGAGTGAGTCTGTTCTTGTGCATGATGGAGGTGATATACAGGCAATGACCTAAAAAGCATTGCCACCTAAGGTATCTGGGTATGTTATCAGACTAGTGAGAGAAACAGTCATATTAGATTCATTTCACATCTGTTGCAATGTACAGCATGGATACTAGCAGCTGAGTGAGGAAAAGGTGGCTGTGCTTGCCAGCCTTGGAGCTGCATGGGGTACCACCTAACACAGGCAGCTTGGGCTGTCGGAAGGCAGCCCCCTGGCATGCCCTGCTCTCCTTCGGAGCCTGTGCTCTTTACACCAACAGCACCCTTAGCACTAGTTCAGATGGTTAACTAACACTGCCTCTGCCCTGCATAATCAAAGAGCAGAAGGAACTTGGCACCAAGAAGCCCGGGCATGAGGAAGTAATAAATATGTTTTGAGATGACAGTTTCAAGGAGCCTGAGTCTGCACAGCAGAGTTGAAGGCAGACAGCTCCAGATGGCAAAAGCTACCGAGGAGATGTCTTGGAGACCAGCAGTGTCTGAAAGGAAAGAACAGAACACAGGCCACGTCGGGATCAGAGGAAAAGCCCCAGAGACGTACGATGAGATGTGCCTTTTGAAACAGCTGGGAAAGAATAGGAAATAAGGAAGAGACTGAGCCAGTTCAAGTATTCTTGTACTAGGATGAGGTTGCTTTATTTCTGTATCTGAAATCAGTTCCCTTTCAGCATGTTTCTTTTTACTCCACTTTGCTTTAGCCCCTGCTTCCTAAGTCCTGTTTCATAGTGCACCAAAACTGCATAAATGAAACCACTTTGGAACCTCCCTCCCCAGTCATCTTGGGGGCACACATGATAGGCAGTATTGGTATAACTCAGCCTTTTATATATTTTAACTACCTGACATAAACCCACATTTAAATGTCACCAGTAGCAAAGCCAGAAATAAATTCACAAGCATGCCTGCCTTTGGGTACAGCAGCATAGGTGTGCATGCTTACACACACACACACACACACACACACTCAAGTGGTACTGAAAACCAGCATGCTAATTTGCAGATGGGACATCAGAATTCATGAGGACAAGGGAGGTTCTATGCTTTAAAAAAGGTAAATAATTGGTTTCTGTCTTGTGTCATGTTTTAATTAAAGATAGCAATGTAATCTACAATATATCTGGAAATTATTAGAACCCTTTTTTCCAGAGGCAAAAAGGATCAATACCTTTTTGTCTCTGTGGCATAAAACATCTCAGGTTACTTCGTCCCTGTGTATTTCAGCAACTTGAGTTGAAAGTAAACACTGAAGTGATGAGGGTGAAATCATATTTTGAGTGAAAACGAGGACATTTTGAAATTAGCTGAAATGTTTGCTTCCACAGCCTTCCAGACATCAATCTGAAGGCCTTTGCTCTAGGGTAGAGACAAAGGAAGAGGTAAACAAGTCGGGGTGTGGAGGGATCTGTTTTTTGAGCAGAAGAGTCAAAACGATTAGACAAAGCCACAAGCTAAGACTACGGAAATGGATGGTAATAATTCATCTCATTCTCCAGGAGGAACTAGAACAGTGCAGCAAGCATTGTCTGTATTTCTTTCCATAAAATGGGTTTTCAAAATTTGCTGCTTGTTCTCAGGACGTGAAAGCAAAAGACGTTAAGATCCTGAAAGATAAATGCTGCTTCTGGGGAAAACGTTGTGAGAGGTCCCCAAATGCAGAGGCAGAAGCCACCTTTCAGCTGCTGAAAAGCAGGCTACATCTAGGTCTTTTCCAGAGAAACGTAACCACGCTGATAGCATTTCCGCACACTGTACGGAGTGCAGAAATGGAGAAAATAGAATGACCCTCCAATCATTATCTATAGGACATTACACTGATAAATGACGGTATTAATGAACCCAAATGAATTTCAATCCCTTCTCCCTGCAGTTATTTTGATAATAATGGAATCTACTAAAGTGCATGGAATTAACAATTAAAGGGGGTTAAGCAGACACTTAATACTTGTTCTATTTTGCACAATTTGGCAGTAATGCATCTGCTGTAATCAGGATTTTTATTTCTCTTTGGGAAAAAAAAGGAAATGTTTATATTTTGGAAGCAAAGCCTCCAGGATCTGCGGCTGGGTGCAGACCCGGCATGCGTGTGTTTGCGATGTGTGTGCTGGTGGCCTCTGCCAGCGTGGCTGGCTGGTCTGTCTTTCTCCTTTTGCAACAGCTCCACCTTTGGGCTTCCAAAGGGAAAGGTCTATTTTTTTCTTTTCTTTCTTTCTTTTTTTTTTTTTCCTAAGGATATGAAAACCGGCAACAACTAGAAATATGCCATCCTCAACCTTTTGTTCAGTGAAACTAAAAAATAAAATTATTTTCCTCAAAAAAGAGAGACACAAAGACAAAAGAGAAAAATGGAGGGAGAAAAAAAGGATAATAGGGAGGTAGGAGAGAGGACGGAGGGAAAGAGAAAAGGTATAAAGGAAGGAAAAAGGAAAAGCTTTCTGTTTTGATCAGAGGAGGATGCAGCAGCTCATGGGATTGTTCTTTGTTGGGTGCTTTCCTGCCTGGACTGCAGACTTGCGTAAGGCTCTGGTTGCCTGAGGTCCTACATTACTGTTTTAGACTTCCTCAGCCATGCCATTTTCCTATAGCTTTTTTACAAACTATAGCACCAGCTTAATGAATGAGAGGCTAAGAGAGGGTTTGGATTCCTGTTAAGCCCATTCATTTTAAAATGAGAATTAAATGTGATGAGTGTACTTTGCTAAGGTTCATACTATTTCTTTCTGAGCACTCAACAGTCTTGGATTCTTTCCAGACAAAGACAGCCTCACTCCCAGGAAGCAGGACCTTGGCTAACCAGGAATGGGGGCGGGCTGTGGGGTGGAGGGTGGGGAGCACATGGACAAACACAGAGAAACTTCTTAAATTCCACCGTTGACTAAATCCCAATCTTTAGATGTGTGAGGTTTAGTTAGGGAAGTGTCCTGGGAATATACAATCCACAGCTCAGTCAGCAGGGCTGGAGATCTAAGCAAATCTTTGTCTAGGGAAATTGGTTTGGGTATTTTAGTGTGAAAAATACATGCTCAAAATTCTGTGTCCTATAACAATGTAGATGTTTATAATCAAATCTATGAAGTTTTGAGAAAAAAGAGAAAGAAAAGGATTGCAAGTAGAATGGAAAAGACATCCTAATGCCTCGGATTAACTCCAGGATTCAGGCAAGGTCATGCACTTTGCTTTGGAGCCTTTAATTCTGACCTTCAGAGCCTCAAATTTGGGTTTGTTCTCATCATCCAAACTAGTTGCTATGTCTTCTCAGAAAATCACGTTGCATAGTTCACTCAGATCCAAAATTCAAAAGTGCCTTCTTCAATAAATATTCTCTGCTCCAAGTCCTTAAAGTTTTTCACATTGCTCACAGGTTAAAATTCATATTTCTAAGCCCTTCTACCAAGGTTTTTGCAGACCTGCCCCTAAGCTCCTCTCCCAATAATCCTATACACTGACCATCCTTTCTAGTCAGGGCAGGCATGTGATGCCTCTTCCCCAAGCCCACTCTAAGTTTCTTTTTCCACAATATTCTTTAAGATTCACCTGCAGTCTTACACCTTGCAGAGTGAACCCTAACAAACTCATTAATTAAAGCATCCATTCCCTCTTGTAAATCTGTAGGGATAATTATGTAAATACTGAGGGTATATACTTTATAGGGGATGATGCCAACTTATATCTCATATTTTCTTTTTTTTTATTGCTGTTCAAGTACACTTATCTCCATTTTATCCCTCTCCATTCTCCCCCACCCCAGCCATCCCCACCTCTCACCCTTGATCCTACTCTCTTTCGGCTTTGTCCATGTGTCCTTCACACATGTTCCTTGACAACCCTTCCCCTTTTCTCCCCGTTATGCCCTCCCCCCTCCCCAATGGTTACTTTCAGTTTGTTCTTAATTTTAATGTCTCTGATTATATTTTGCTTGCTTGTTTTGTTGATTAGGTTCCACTTATAGGTGAGATCATATTTTCAATGCAACTGTGTTATAAGCTTTTTTAGGGCACTTTTTATGCTTATTTGAATCTCCTTGGGACAGAACAGTGTTTTGTACATATGAGGTGTTGATTTCTTTAAAAACATTTATCAACTGGTTTTATTGACAGTAAAATGAATGTTCTGATTTTTTTTTGTACTTAAATACATCTGACTGGCATCTTTTTTGATCACTTAAGGAACCAATAATTAAATTAGTCTTACCTGCAGAAAAGCAGGCACTTTTACTCTTAAATCTATGTTATTTTATAGTTAACCAGTACCTATTACAGAGGTAGGTAGGTAGGATCTTTATATTATACCTTGTCTTAACATCTTCCAGCTATATTTAGATGCATTTTATATTTAAGTATTTATAAATCTTATAAAAGTATCTTTTTTTGGTTCATAATTTTCCATATACCCTATTTTACTAGAAGCAAACTAAGTTTCAAGAATTCTTATAACTCCCAACAACCACTTGGGCCAACAATATATGAGTAGATGCCTATCTCTCCCTGTTAGGCATATCTATGTTTTATTATTTTTTAATTTAGCTAAAAGATAATGGGTACACAAAATCATTGTTTATATATTCTCCATTTAGAAGGCACTCTATGTTCCTTATGTTCTAAGAAAATGTTCTTTCCTTAGCTATTGAACAGTGAATTATTTCTTAAGCCAGGCCTTTATGTTTCTATTGGTCACACACATGATCACAATGGACTGCAGAAACCTTTGGATCAAGATGGATAATACTCTGAGGGCATTTCATAGCATGGCTGGTGCCTCCTTTGTCACTCCAAAGGGTCTTTTCATCTTCTCTGAGGAAGGCGGACTTTCAATGGTCATATCATGGAGGGAAGACTGTCTTCATCAGTCAATTCATACCTATCCTGTTAATTTTATTCAAAACATTTGATGACTACAGAAGAAGTATAGTTCATAGACTCTGCCCGCAAATTCTGAGCAAGGCTAGAGTCTTATAACTAACCCCCTGTGAAGCAACACTGTTTTATTAAAGGTAAATTGTATGTAAAAGTCCATCCATGCTGAAGGAGCTCAGAAAAAAGCATCTTCCAGATCTGGAATTAGAAAGGCCATGCCAGGCCCATGGGGACTGCTGATACCCTCCTTGCTTGGATTGGATTTAACCAACATGGCTCTTCCCTGCATACTGTACACTTTTTAAAAAAATGTGAATTCTAGAAAGGGGTTGAGTTTATGAATAAACATCTGCACACTTTCTCATATTCATATTTTATTTGTAACCAAGTCCATCTCCTCTTCTGAACTGAATTACTCACTCCTTTTTCTTGAATCCTTGTATATACCTCTATTTTGCTCATATTATGTATTTTGCGTGTCTCTCCCTCTATCAAGAGCAAGAAACGCATCCTCTATATCCATGTATCCAGTTTACATGGAACACAACATGGCACACAAGGGTGATCAATAAATGCTTGTTAAAATGTTCCAGTGAGTTATAAGCTGCTTTGAGAGAGGAAATTATATCTTGATCACATTTACATCCTTAAAATACTTAAAACAATGCTTTGTAAATAGATGGAGCTCAATGACTATTTGTTGCTTTAAAGTAAGGAGAAAATACATGAGCTCCACTCTAAAAGATGAATGTTAAGTTAGGGCACAGCATACCTTATTTCCAGGTTTGGGGCTCAGATACAGAAACCAGACCATTAGTTGATATGAGAAATATATCAGACAACTACATTTATCTTATCCTTCATCGGAATAGTGTATCCCCCCAAAAAAAATATCATTTAAAGGGAGGGCTGTCATTTATTATCATGACGTTTCATGTTTGCTTTCAAGTTCTATTTTTCAGCATCAGAGTCAGTATGCACTTTCTCTGGTAACTCATGCCACTCTAGTAAGTGTTAACTGCCAGTCAAAGGGGCAGTTTAAATGTGCCTGAGGAATAATTGTACCTGGCCTTTAACCTTAATGCCTTTAAAAGGATCCCTGCTTTGTTTTTAAAGGGACTAAAACAGTTTAATATCATAAAAGGCTGAATGAATATCGAAGACAAATGCATTTCAAGTCAGAGATGGGCTGGCCCCCTACTGTTCATATTATAAATTCATCTTGTGGGTATCGGGAACAGAAACACAATTACTTCTTGGTGCAGTTTATCTCCCATCTACCCACCCACCCTGGCCAAGCTATTTACTTCATGACTGCTCAGTATATGCAAATAAATAGGTCATTATCCTTTTTATTTTTCAGTAACAGTAATAAGGTAAGAATTGTAGCAAGCATCAAGATATAGGCCCAGCCCTGACTGGTATAGCTCAGTGGATTGAGTATGGGCTGTGAACCAAAGGGTCACCAGTTCGATTCCCAGTCAGGGCACATGCCTGGGTTGAGGGCTGGGTCCTCACTAGGGGCTACGTGAGAGGCAACCACACACTGATGTTTCTCTGCCTCTCTTTCTCCCTCCCTTCCCCTCTTTCTAAAAATAAATCAATAAAATCTTTTTAAAAAGATACAGGCCTAGATACTGTGGATCTTTGGTACCTGGAAATGCAAAAAATCCCTCTTGTCCTGTGATCTATGAGAACTTGGCTGAATGGCCAAAGTTACAGAGGCTTGGCCTATTAGTCAGGATTCTCCAGAAACCAAACCAATAGGAGGTTATATATACATACACAGTGAGAGGGATAGCAATGAGAAAGGGACATTTCTGAGGTACAAAGTTTGGAATATAGTAGGTAAGGACAGAGAGAGAGACAGATTTATTATAAGGAATTGGCTCCTGCAGGTGGGGGACTGAGAAGTCTCAACACCTGCTGGAGAGTCAGGAGAGCCTATGTTGTAGTTCCACTCTGAAAGCCAGCAGGCTTGAGACCGAAGAAGAATACATTTCTCAGTTCAAGTCTGAGGGCAGAACATGACTGAAGTCCCATCTCAATAAGTCAGGCAAGAGGAATTCCCTCTTTTTGGGCCTTTTTGTTTTTCTCAGGTCTTCAATGATTACATGAGGCCCACTCACATTAGGGAGGATAATCAGGATAATTCTGTGTATGGATTCAAATGTCAATCTCAATACCCTCACAGACACACATCATTTGACCCTGTGACCCAGTCAAGTTGTTAAATAAAATTAGCCAACACACTTGTTATTGTTCAAGCTTTGATTGGTTCTTGACATGTGTA
>VMDR010020946.1:0-17194 GCA_007922815.1 Macrotus californicus | reverse complement strand
GGAGTTCCCATAAGACTATCAGCTGATTTCTCAAAAGAAACCTTGCAGGCAAGAAGGGGCTGGAAAGAGGTATTTGAAGTCATGAAAGCCAAGGACCTACATCGCAGATTACTCTATCCAACAAAGCTATCATTTAGAATAGAAGGGCAGATAAAGTGCTTCCCAGACAAGGTCAAGTTAAAGGAGTTCATCATCACCAAACCATTATTATATGAAATGTTAAAGGGACTTAGCTAAGAAAAAAAAGATAAAAAGTATGAACAATAAAATGACAACAAACTCACAACTACCAACAAATGAACTTAAAAGAAAAACGATAAAAACAAAAACTAAGCAAACACCTAGAAGAGAAACAGAATCAGAGAAATGGACATCACACAGAGGGATTTCAGTGGGGAGGGGGAAGGGAGGAATGCGGGGGAAAGGTACAGGGAAGAAGAAGCATACTTAGTAGGCATAAAATAGATGGGGAGAGATAAAAATGGTATAGGAAACGGAGGACTCAAAGAACTTATAGGTACATCCCATGGACATGAACTAAGGGTTGGGGGGATGCTGGAGGGTTGGGGAGCAGGGTGGAGGGGGGATAAGGGGGGAAAAATTAGGAAAACTGTAATAGCATAATCAATAAAAAATACTTTAAAAGAGTTGTATAAAAGCAATGATGCTGAGAAGACTGGAATAAATGCAACAAAATATTGATATATCTAGTTATCTCTGGGTGGAGTGATTTAAATTATTCAATTTCCTTAGTATATACTTCTTTTTTCCTAGATATTCTGCAATGAGTGTATATTAAAATTAGGAAATTTCCAAGAAGCTCTATCAATGGGAATACCACCAATTATCATATAGGATTCTTCTCACTTGCAAACAATTTCTTACTACAATGTCTCAAAGCCATCCTTCGGGGGCATTCTGAGTAACTCACCTGATTGTAGTGACGCATGTTCTCAGCTTCACTTCCCCAGTCATAAGCTCTGAACTCATCAGATCGGTAAAGCTGAAATAAATTTTTTTTAGAAATATAATATTCAGAATAAGAATCATGAATGATAACAGCAAATATTAAAAAAA
Source organism: Macrotus californicus (assembly GCA_007922815.1). Taxonomy (NCBI): domain Eukaryota; kingdom Metazoa; phylum Chordata; class Mammalia; order Chiroptera; family Phyllostomidae; genus Macrotus; species Macrotus californicus. The sequence continues at coordinate 16,117 of VMDR010020946.1, read as the reverse complement.
CACTGTACATTGCAGGCTTCTGGACCACTGGAAAGTTGGAAATATGTTTCTACTATTATGCAAAACAAGGTCAACATAGAGCAATGATCTCCCTTGGTTTGAAGAAAAAGCTCATGGAAAACCAAAACTCATTAGGGGGAAGTCAAGTCTCAGATGTTTCTGTCTCTGGGGAAGGCTCAGATTCTTGAGATTTTCCCAGTTTACTTCTTGCTGTAGCTCAGGGCCTATTTTACAGGCTCTGACTTAAGACGGGGATCGCTTATGTTACCTACATGGTCTGCACCATTTCTTGCCCTCTCTCTTTAAATCCAGGGAAATCAAACCATGAAGATGGTGACAAGGATACAATGAAAGCCAGCGTCTAATCTTCTTAAAGGAGACCTGCTAACTCCTTCTTTCTCATCTAAAGAAAATAAGGATTGGAATGGTTCCCGTGACAAAGACACTACCTGTTTTATGTGCAGGATATTCTGCACTGATGACCCTGTGGGAGCATGTGACATATACACGTCCATCCGACTCTGAAGGGAAGCAAACCACATGTTACAGCAAGAATCACCCTCAGAAATAAATAATGCTTTTCAGAAAGGGAAAACAATTCTGCTAAACATTAATGAACAAATACTAGGGTACTGAAAACAGCCAGCGAATCATCGAGATAAATCTGAATTTATGGCAGACACTTGAACATGAGTGAATCATGGGCTGGTCAGGGGCATAGGTTGCTAGAAAGCAAACCTGCACGGGTTTTGAGACTATAAGATATTTTGTTTGTTTTGAAGTGGAAGAAGCAACGATGGTCCTCATGCAGGAAAGGTGTTATGGTCAAGTGGGCATGGCGGTGTGTGGACGTGTGTGGACATGCTCTGTCACAGATCAGGACATCAAGGAACCTGGATTTCAAGATCTAATGCTGTTTATTATCATCTTTGTGATTTTGGGTAAGTTATTTAATATGTCTGAACTTCTGTATTTTTGTCTATTAAGTGAAGATACTAAAAATTATGCTATCAATTTGGTAGGCTCTTGTGAGAATAAAATGAAATAAAATATTGTAAAAGAAAAGCTAATAAATAATCATTTTCTATGCACTGTACTACAATCTTCATAAACATTATAGAGATTACATTATAGAGATATAATAGTAATCATAATTTTATATCTCAGAATATAGTAAAACCAAACAAGAAAACCATTAAGAATCTTTACTTTTGAGTAAGTAAGCTTTGAACAGTGGTTTTTAGAATAACACAACTTAGTTTCTCAAAGAACAGAAGTAGAGTGGGCTAGTGAGAGAGATGTTTGGGACTAGCTTCACTGTTACAGCCTCATTTGGCTGCTGTTGTTGGGACTACGACAGAGATAACTATCCAACCGCACTCCTCTGCAAATGTCAACCCCTCCTCCTCTTCCTCATCCTCTCTCCCCTCGTTCCCCGAAGTCTCAATACAAGGAAACACAGCGTTGGTGAAAGAGGGCTGCTGTTCCTCCACAGAAGAGGGGTTCCATCTCCATCTGTCTTGTAATTTCCAAGTTAAGTGCTGAGTTTTATTTGAGGCCAAAGTCATCCAGCAAGTGAGGGCACACATGAAATAAGTTCAATGCTTGTATTACTTCTCTTCTCTTCTAGAATTTCATTTTTTAATGCACTATATTAATTACAAAATCAAACTATAGGAAGTCATGGTTGATTATGAACATGAATCCAATTGCAGAACACTCATTTTCCTAAACTTGACCAGGGATGGAAGGATGAAGCTGCCTATTTATTCTGTTTGCCAGTTTTTACATTCACGGTCCATTGAATTCCTAATCTATGCATAGCAAATCTCTGCCCTTAAAGGCTTAGAATACCATATCAATTTATGCAGTGTAATAGACACATCAAAATAAATCAAAGAAAGTTGTAATTTCTTAAAACATCCAATGGTCCCATGATCATTATACGTACCATATTCATATTTTTCTTGTTGAATCCAGCCCATAAGGACATTAATTCACTACATAATACCCATAATACTTTATTGTTGCAGATTTTGATAGAAGGTGGGTTCTCTGATTTATATTCTAAAAGGAAACCTTTGGTACCAAAAAATCTCTGTAAAAATAAAAAATAGTTATCCTTCCCAGAACCATTTCCAGACTTTTTGACCTTCTCATTATCCCAGGAATAAGAAGAATTCTTGGGAATCAATTTGTATTTGTATTTACTGTTGCAGTCAAGGAGATCACGTCATTCAGGCAAAGTAACTACTTATAAATCCATCTATAAATACACCCAGGGAAGATCGCCAGACATAATTTACAAAGAGATTGTATGAGAACGCTTAAACCCAAATTTGCTTCTTCATGGCGAAGCTTCCCTGTAGCTTGCCACTGTGTTCTGCAATCAGCTTCATTTTTAATTTCTCATTAATTAGCAAGAAAGGCAGAACAGTTTCTCCTTAGGGTTAAATATTGCCTTGAATAGAAAGGAAAAACAGGGCTCTCCCTATTACCCAGGTGTGCATTGTTTTTCTAGTAGTGTCCCAGATTAGCTAGCTCTTATGTTGAAAAGGGGAGAGCGGTGCACCAGAGAGAGAGTGTCACTGGACAGAAAAAAAAACTGTCAACTGTCATGGGAGGCAGCGTAGTAAAGCTTGCAGGGCTTGGGAAAGTAACCTCGGGTGGGGAATCTTTGACGAGAGAATTAGAGCTTCTGCAAGCAGCAGACATCATGGCATGGTGGGAGAGGTCAGGGAATGGGACTTAAAGGGGCAGGAAAATGGACAGTAGGTGATAAGAAACAGGTAAATCAGGGGCAATATTTGCCTCAGACCCAATCTTTGTAGGCAAAGCAATACATATGCACAACTGGTGGGTTTACAGACAGATGTGTCTGTCTCTTAATTTAATTTAACGAATTTGTCTGCTCAACTCTGTCCAAAGGTGGAAAACACTGGTATCAACACTCTTTGAAATAGAACTATCAACAGCACAGAAGGGAAGTTACATCACGTGAGCTCACAAAAAACAATACATCAACTATTATCAAACTAATCACTAGGCCTTATGGAAATTTTTCCTTGTCCTAGCCACAATTAATTTTTCCCCCATTTCCACTACTCCACTCTAAACCAGGACCTCATTTTATTGTGAATTACTGATGTACTAATTGGTCTCCTTGACTTCACTTCGGCCAAAGTTCTTTTTATCCTTTACCCCAAATTTAAGGTACAATCTCGGTAAAAATACCATGTTCATTGTGCCCATGACCTTTTTAAAGAAACAAAAAGCAAACAGAAAAATAAATTTAATGGATAAAATTCCAAATTTATTATTAGTAATCAAACTGCTTTTCCAATTGTGGGAAAATAACCAAATAAATATTTAAATAAATAATTAAGCTGTAAGACATTGAGGCTTTAAAATCATAGCTTTAGTAAATTAGAGCTCCCATATGGGAAGGGTTATATTATTCGGGTTTATCTAACATCAAAGTCAGGGGTATCTGTGATCATACGACACTAGAAAAATGTCTTCCACTTGGACATTGTGAGTTCACTGACCTGCCCAGTGGAACAAGAATGGAACAAAACAACTTATGAATGGACTTTAAACTGACACAGCACTGAGCTCAGGTAGGAATTCTGATATCAAATACACAGTCAGGTATGTTAATGACTGAGCACCGTCAACTGTGTATGAGACCTGTCGATGCTGAGGTACAGACACAAACACCCATGGACACAGATCAGCACCCGGTTGCAGAGTCTGGTTTCCACGAGTTTCATCTAAACTTCCTATTTTTACTTCATAGCAGATTTAAAAATAATAAGGATCTATGACCCCAAATGAGACCCTCGGATACATTTTGGTGAAATGGAGAGCCTACCTTGATTGCAGAACTGGGAAGTAGGAAAAAACTGGTAAAAATGCTCTTGGGATATTTGAATGAGACCACAGGACCCAAGGCAAAATTCATTTTGATTCTTTGTGCCACTTCAGGCATGGTGGAAAAGGCTATAAACCCTGAGGGAACAGGAGACAAGACAATCTTGTAAGAATGAGGCATATACAATGTTTCTGCTAATAAAAGTGGGACTTTGTCATTTATCCTTCTACTGCAGTGATCTTGGGAATGAATTGGGAGACTCTCCTGAGTTACTCTGCAAACAAAATCTGCCTTCAGTCCTCTCTCCTCTCAAGTATCCTTTCTTTAAAAAACAATTCTGGACAATTGAACCCACTTGGGGAAAGTGAGGGAGTGAAGGATGGGCTGCTGAAGCAACTCCTGCCGAGTGAACTATGGACAACCTCACTTCCAAAGCGTGGGGTTAAGTGCTAGCAATCTGGCCACTTTACCCCCAACTCTGAGTTGCCAGAATGAGTCCCAGAGCTTCCAGACGTAAAGAATCAGTTCATGGGAGGTGACCCAGATCTTTCTGCAGCATCATCGAGTTATCCCAGTTTTTCTTTCTCACAATGGAATGAGGTCTCATCACTCCTAGTGCTTTACCAGATGCTTACTAACCCTCCAGAATTTTTCCTGCCTCCAAGTAGGAAGGGTTTTCCCTCTGTCCACCGTGGTCCCAGGAAGAACCAGGTATCTCCATTTGCTCTGATCTTTAAGTAATAGCATTGCACCCATTGCTAGCTCTGTGAGGATGTGGGTGGAGATCAGCTCCACACAGAAGGAGTGATGTGGAGTTTCTGTGTATTCCATTCTCCAAGTGCCTCCCTGGCCCCTACCACTGCGTGTGTGTGTGTATCTATGGCCACAGCAGGAGCTTTTTTTTTCCTCCTGAAATTCTTATTGAAACTGTGTTGGCCAAAAAAAAAGAGTTTTTTTTTATCAATTTACTGAGCCATTGATACAAGACTCTGAAACAGGTATAATACTTAACTTCTAGAAGATCTCTGTGCGTTTTTTGGTGGTCATACTCACTGGGGAGCCTTATTATCACTTAGTGAGCTAGGGCCAGGATAGCTAAGTGCCTTGCAAAGATTGGGTCTTTCCCACAAAACAAGAATTGCTCTGCCCAATGTACAAATAATGGTCACTAAAATTTTTTATGCCCTAACTAAATGCAATACAGAGCACCGATCAAATTTTCTGTTTTCTTGGCAGAGCAGATATAAGAAGAGCCTTTCTAAGTCTTACCCACTTTTCTAGACCCTACCCAAGCCATTCCTTCCTGCTGCATATAATGCCCAGGCACCTGATGGAGAAAGTCAAACTGATATGGCTCGAATCTGTGTTCTTTCTGTCTTTTATGTGCTGAGTGGATTGTTCAAGGCCTCTTTGCACATAAAAGACAGTAAGAACACAGATTTGATTAATCTCTCTGAAATTCCACTTAATTTCTTTGAACTTAGGTTTCCTCTTCTATGAGACAGAAATAATAGTAGGATTGTTCTGAAACTTAGAGAGTGTTATGGAAAAGTTCTGAAACACAGGTCCCTAAACCTAGTAAATGCTTGGTAAGTGCTAGCTATGATAGTATAATTATTTGCCTGTTAGTGACTTTTTTTTTAGGGGGGTGTGTGTCCTATTAGTTCTTTGATAGCCTTATAGAATATGCTCTCTGATGTTCACTGCCTATTCCAAGCTTGTAAGCTGCCAATCAGTATAAAGCACTGATAAATATATACTTGTTGCTGATGATAATGGTAATAAAGAGACTACTGTAAAATGCATATTATCTCTTGCACAGTTTCACCCCTACTTAAATATTTTTCATATAACTGAATTTCTTAAAATTGGAAACTTCAGTGGAAGATCACTAATAAATTCACATTTTTAATAGTATGGATCCTTTTACATTTTTATTTGGAATTAGGTTATTGATTTCCTCCCTAAAAGATCTAGGTAATCTCTAAGAAGTGTATTTTCAAAGAGCAGGGTCTTGGTCTCAAATTTTCTTTACATAGTTCTTACATTTAATTATTATTCCATAACATTAAATTGCATGTTAATAGATAAGCCCAATTGATTTATTATAGTAAGCTTTTGTGTGCCAATTCAAAAAAATGTGACCATATCTTTTCAGTTTGTTCAAATATAAATATAAGCTCTTCTCTTTTATTTATTTATTTTTAAAACTCCCATGTGGGTTGTGAGGAAGCCATGACTGATGTGTTCCTATATTCTTCAGGGGTCACTTTATGTCATTAGGCTTCACCTGTTCAACTCAGAGGGAGTCTAGAAACTTACTCTTTGGATACTTCTTTGGATTTTGGGTACATGTCATTTTGGGAAACAGCATCACCATTACAAGTGTGGTGTTGTGTTCAGAAATGAGGAAAGATTTGGCCTGCATGCAGTCTCTGAAATTCAGATTTGCAGTCACCTAGGGCACTAGAGTTATGTGCTGTGCACAGGACAGAGCAGTAAGGACATTGTTAATGGTGGTAACTCTGGTCAAGTTTAAAGGTGAACTCTTGGAAGATTCTGACCCTTGTAAAACCCTGACTCTCATAAACGTACCTATTGTAGTGCCAAGTGAATGTCCAATAAAATACAACTTCTCCTGCCCAGTTTTATGTACAATGAAGTCTATTATTCTCGGGAGATCATATTTGGCCATTTCGTCAAAACTGCAAAATAAAACAGGGGCTTATAAATACAAGTAAGTTTAAAATCAGAGCATTTGTTTACTTGTTCTTACACATAGAATTCTGTACTGTCCACTTATTTGGTGCATAGGTCATTATTTATCCAACTACATGGAGGCTATTAGCTTTCGTTTACTGCATTCATGCGGGTCACTTTCTAACAACAGGAATGATTCAAGCCTTGTGTATACTATCTGAAAGTTCAGTCTTATCATTCCTCCTCTTTATTCCCTTCCATTGTGTTTCTTTTACTTTTCTTTCTCTGTCTAGTTTGCGTGCCTCTGCTTCAGACTCCCCCCACCCCAGGGGTGTAAGACTCTATGACCACTTTAATACCCCACTTTGGAAACAGAACTGGTTGTAAATCATAATTCCAGTGTGTACTAGCTGAATAACTTTAGATTAGTTACTGAAATGCTCTAAGCCTAAGTTCTCTTATCTGTGAAATGAACACGATCACACCTGCTGTATATCAGGGATGCCCCAAGCTTTGGATAGTGTTAAAGAAATGACTCTGGTTGCTAGTAGGCACTCAGTTAGATATTGCTGTTATTAATATTTCTGTCCACATAAAGGAATATATATTCAACATACACCAAAATCATATAGTACCAGTTCAGCTAGCATTAACACAAGAGAACAGTTAATATAAACATTTATTGGAGTCAGGTGCCCCCTGAGAGAAAGGACTATTTGTCAAAACAACATGTGAGAAAATCTCTAGACTGATATTTTCAAGTATGCAAATCGTGATCCCTTACAGTAAATAAGATCCAAGCTCCCCACCAAGGACTGCTGACAAAATATTTCCTGCTGCTTGCCCCACTGCCCAAAAGCTCTGACCCTAACAATTCATCTGCCCTTTCTTTCTTCTAAGCCAGTCAGGGGGATCTGAGCACTTCATCAGTATGGTGGGTATGTCCACTCTGTCCCAGCAGTGGTCGTGCATATGAACAGGGACCCTAGGCCCACGAAGGGAAGCCTACTAATGACAGCAGAAAACATTTTTACTAAAAGAAACAGTCACATATCAAGAGATTCTTCTCCATTGCCCGCTAATAAGGTTTTAAAGACCTCAAGTTGGAATTTTTCTGAAAACAGTGTTCTCTACAGTTCAACCACAGTTTCTCTAAATAAAAAAATAGTACCGATGCACATCATTGCAAAATTGATTGGCTGTCCAAGAAAAAAGACTTGCATTAGGAGCACTAGAATGAATATAAGCTTTGAGAGGGTAGGGACTTTGTTCACTTTTCAATGTTCAAGACCTGGAACAGTGCATACAGTAGGCACTCAGTAAATATTGAGTGAGTGCATACATCGGTCATAAAAATTTCCTGAGCTGTCCCTTGGGACACACTTTAAATGTATAACATTGGATAGAATTGGGTGTTAAAATAATTGTGTTACAATAATAAAACTTGCCTATGGGAGAGTCAGTGGAAATCACAACTTCTTGCTGTTTCTGTCCTTTGAGATGTTAGTAAGAACTACAAGGAACTGTGACTTCAAATATCATAGATTGTTATTAATATCATTCACACTATTATATTCAAAGAAATTGTCTCCAACTTTCTTTATGAGTTTTCTTAGATACAGTTTACCTAAAGGCCCAGAATTTCTCTTCAGTCACTGACAGTGTTTTGTGTCTTCTTGACCAAGTGTTGCCCCGACTGTTCCCCATCCAGACATCATAACCTGCATCTGCTAGCAGGAATCCAAGGCTCCCATTGGCATAATTCTCAAGCCAAGAGGCATTATCTGCAAACAATGCATGTTGCATGTATACAACTGGCCGCGGTCCTGGAGTAAGGGGGGAAAGAGAGGGAGGGGAGATATTTAGATAAATAGATAATGAGAAAATACCTTATGATAAATAAGTCATCTCAGGAACATGACAGAAACACACACACACACACACACCCCACACCAGAAAAAGCAAAAACCAAAAACAATATTCACTTTTTCTCTGTCATTAATGTAGAGTTCATGATCCCAGAAATTTCTTGAGCACATACTTTCTACCTGGTGTTATACCAACTGACTGATGTGCAAGAGCTTATTAAATTGTTACAATAACTCTATACAGTAGCTACTCTTTTGAGGATCCCCATTTTGTAGATGTGGAAACCACAACTTAAGGTGATTAAGTAACTTTCCCAAGGGGTCGTCCAGCTAACAAGTTACGGGGCCAGGACTCGGGCTCAGTTCTGTCTCATGCCAAACATGGGCTTGTAACCACTCTGCTTCATGTTTTCATATTTACGTATCTTCCGGGTTTGGCTCACAAAGACATGAAGTGATCACGTTTTATGAAGTCCTATCCCTCTTCCAGTCCTTTCTCCAGGGGGGAAGAGGGAGTGTGTATAAGCGGACAATTGCTAATTTCTCATCAAACTTCTAACCAAATCCTGAGCCTCTATTCACTGGAGAGCATTTGAAAACCATAATAGTAAAATCAGCTCAACATTCCTCCGCCACTTCTCCACTTCCCCATAGAGAGAGTATTAATTCGGGGAGATGAGAAGAACCAGGTCGAAATGCTCACAAGAGGTACTACAGTTCAGTTGTTAAGAGGACAGGCTTTGGAGTCAGGCTGCCTGGGTTGGATCCTGGTTCTGTCACTTGTTACTGGTTTGACTTCATCTATTTCATAACCTGCTTGCCTCAGTTTCATCATCTGCAAAATAACTATCAATAGTATTCACTTTGTGGGGTTGCTGGGAAGTTTAACTGATTTAAATTAATATAAAGCTTTTGGAACAATACAGCTAATAAATGACATTTAATTCCAAATCTTCCCAAATTCTCCCTGCTGGAGCCAAACCATTCCTTGAAAACATTTTCTTCTTTTGTATTTCTTCTTTTGTATTTTGTATTTTGTATTTTGTCCCCTCTCCCGAGTGCCTGAAGGAGATATTTAGTAGCCAAAGCATTGCCAGATTTATCAAAAAACAAACAAGATAAACAAAAGTACCGAGGAGGCCCTATTAAATTTGAATTTCAGGTAAACAATGAATAACTTTTTTGTCTAAGTGCTATATCCTCCAGTGGGACACACACAAAAACCTTGTTTGTTGTTCATCTGAAATTCAACTTTAACTGAGTATCTCATGTGTGGTCAGATAATCCGACCACCATCACACCTTCCCCCTTTTGTGAACTGTTGAATTACAAATTCCTTTCTGAGAGAGACAATGGCAAACAACATGATTGTAGCCGCCTGGAGATGGAGATGGAGATAGAGATGGTGGGGGAGGTGTCGTGGTGATCAAAGTGAATGATTTGCCACCAAGGCTTTGCAGAGATGTTGCTCACTCTCTCTCCCCCACTTCTGAGGCTTTGCAGTTACACATTCTACTCTGAGAGTGTAATTCCTCTGCTTTTGCATGGCTGGCTCCTCATCCTAGAATGAGGCCATATTAACACCACGCTCTTTCATTCCACAAACCATCGTTCCCCCAGGTCAAAGCATATGTGAATGTTACAGGTTTCTTTCCTGGAAAACATTTCAAACATCAATCATTTGGGTTGAATTTTTTTCCTGAAGAGGGAGGCCTATTAATTCTAGTGGGGATCAGAGAGACTCTTTTGGGGTATCCCACAGCCAGCTTCATACAATCCAGAAAATCCCTTTCCAACAGTGAGAAAACTCACTTTCTTGGAATATAGCAATTTATCACATAAGAAATCAACAATGAGCCAGCAAAACGTGAGCTCTACCTTTGCATTTACACCCTAACAAGCAAGCCTGCTTGCAGTCAGCAAGATCGGTCTTGCCCTTTGTATTTTTAGGTTCTTGGCAGTCTTCAGAGAATTAGGAAAGAATGAGACTCCCTGTTAACCATTTAGAGACTACTCTAACATTGATTCCCACACTTTGAAAGTCCCTGTTTGGAGTTTTCTTTCCTCCCCTTGCAGAAACAGAGGGCCCATAGACGTATGAAAAAAATGCTCAACATCAATAATCACCAGAGAAATGCAAATTAAAACCTCAATGAGATATCACCTTACACGTGGTGGAATTGCTACTACCAATAAATCAACAGTCAACAAGTGCTGGAGAGGACAGGGAGAAAAGGGAACGAACCCTAGTGCACTGTTGGTGGGGATGCAGATTGGTGCAGCCACTAGGGAAAACAATACGGAGTATCCTTAAAAAAATTAAAAACGGAAATTCCTTTTGACCCAGCAATTCTACTTCTAGGAACATACCCCAAAGATACTGAAACACCAATACAATGCACCTCTATGTTTATGGCAGCGCTATTGACAATAGCCAAGATTTGGAAATGGACTAAGTGTCCATCACTGGATGAGTTGATTAAAAAGCAGTGATACATTTACACAATGGAATACTATGCAGCAGTCAAAAAGAAGAAACCATTACATTTTGCAACAGTATGAATGGACCTGGAGAAAATCAGGCTAAGTGAACTAAGCCAGTCAATGAAAGACAAATACCACATGATCTCAGTATGTGGAATCTGATGAACACCCTAAACTAACAAACAAGACAGTAACAGAAGCTTAGATACATAAAACAAACTGACAGCTGTTGGAAGGTGGGGATGGGATGAGAGATGGTAAAGAGACTTAACAAGGAACATTTATGCACAACCCATGGATGGGGACAACAGTATGGGGATTGCTTTGGGGTGGGGAGAGGGTAAAGCTGAATGAGGGAGAGGAAGGAAAGAAAAATGAGAACAACTGTAACAGCTTAAACAATAAAAAAGTTTAAAAAATTTGAAAAAGGCCAACGTAAAATTCAAACAAATTTTTATAAATCAGTCACACTCTTAAAGAAAAGACAGCACTAAATTTTAGTCATGTACAGTTCTTCTTAGCGTGAGAGACACATTTTGTACCTGTGCTCCTGGTAGCCCTTCGCCCATGGGGAATTCTGTTAATGCTAAGGATGTACCCATCTTGAGTGACGACTTCGTACTCCTCACTGGGGTAGCCATTGTAGGTGATGATTTCACTCTGCCCAGAGAAAAGACAGCATTAGCTAAACATCTTCTATAAATATTATCAACAGAAACTAGAACAAAGCATCTGGTACATGCTTATTGGAGTGAATTATCTGTAATCTGTAGCCCCAGGTAACTGTAAAATTAATTTATTTCATAAAGTCTTGATAAAAAATAAGTAGAAATTAGAAAATATCTACTATTGGCTTTTTTGGGGTGGGGGAGGTGATAATATTTAACGTTGATCCATTCTGTTGATAAAACTATATTCTCAAGTCAATTGTCTTTTTTGGTTTAAAGATAATAAAATCATAGCCCTGTAAGCAGCAGTCATAAATATCATCCAGATGGCTTAAAATATAAATTTTTCATATTCCTAAAATATAAATTGTCTATAAAAATACAGTTCTGCTTTGCATTACTAGAAAATATTATTTGTTCAGCCAAAAGAACAGATCTACTTAGCTTGACTTTTGGAGAAATGTTAAAAATCACCTGTTATCTGCTTTCTTATCAGAGATTTTCAGCTATAATAGATCCTTTAATAATTTCATAACCCATTAATCTGCTTTATTTGATGTTCTTCAGAATTTTCCATGACTTACAATATTCATCCATACTTCAGGGTTCGCTTCATTTTCCAAATTAAAGAATCTATCACCATTTAAAGTCCCACAAATCAAACAGGTTGTTGTTAAGAACAGCCACATCATGGGAATGCCTGGCATAAAACATTTAATATCACAGATTAACTTCAAAGATCAGAGTGGGTTAATGAAGTGAGTATAGCACCCTAATAAAAAATTTAACTAACATCCTGACAAAGCTGACGAAGTGTGGAAGGGAAAAGGTACAGTGAGCTAACGCTGAGCATTATTAAACTACTTTTTTTTTCCACAGAAAAACTACCTTGACATAGTCCAGTTCTAAAAATAAAATGAATTTTAGTCTGTATGAAGTCTAATTTTTTTGTCTTATTTTAATCACAATTTTTCAATTATTTTAAGTCTTTGCTCACCTGTGAGTTGCCAGAACATCTAAAGATTCACACCACAGCAAAGCTAAAAGTGGAAGTAGCCTACAGTGTATCCAGCATCCCACAAAACGAACAAGACCTGAAGCTTCAACCAAACAAGCTTACAATAGGTTTCTACCGACGTGATTATTTCTCTCGTGGTCACCCAAGTGGCAAATTTTAAATAAATGTGCAATCTATACTTTGTGACATGGCTTAAATCATGTCTCTTCAAAGGCCAGCATCATCTCAGTGTCCTGCGCTGGTCCCATGAGAGCTCCCATGGCCTGAGATTGAAGTCCAGCCTTGCTACAAACAAGATTCCTAACCCCGGGGGAGTTATTTTTAGTGGCGTTCTCTCCTGCCTTCCTTGATGGGAGAGTTAAGATAATCATGTTACACGGTTGTAGGGAAAGATTACAGGTTAGAGAGAGGATTAAGTGATACAGAAAGCACTAAGTGCGGTGCAAACTCTTTCACTACTTAATCTAAGAATGAGGAAGACAGTACTAATAGCAGAGTCTTTGCTCTGACAAATTAATGACTGACTTCTGGAAACTCAGAATTTACCTTTGAAATGAAATAACTTTCCATCTATCTGGTTGAAGACAATTTTATTATACCTGTAAATGTTATATAATTTAAAACATTTTTGAAACAAATAATAAGACATCTTTTGAATGCTTGGCTTGTGCCAGGCAGTGCTCTAAATGTTTCACATAAGTTATTTAAACCTCAAAAAAGCTCCATGAGGTAGTTACTGTTATTATCCTCATTTTATTAATGGAAAAAACCCCAAAGGCTTAGAGATTTCCTCAAGGTTACAAAGCCAACCGGTGACAGAAGTACAAGAACACAGGTAGCCTCCCTGAAGAGCCCTTACATCTGATTGCCATGCCCGACTGCCTCCTGGTTGTGATAAATCTTGATCTTACCTTGTTAAGTGAGCTTTCCGGGCTCCCAAGGATTCCTGGGTTAGGAACTTTTGATCTTTGGCATGTGACATCAGGCTGAAGAATGAGATATGGACACAGTGACAGTTAGAAGCTAGGCAGATAAGACAGGCACACCCAGGGCGTCTTCCCAACACACCGATTTCCACAATGCACTTGTGGATTGGGAAACAATGGTCTAAATGACGCCAAATAACCAGTTTGACTGAAACTTTCGAGTTTCCACGGAGTGTCCACCACTGCTGGGAGGATTCAGCAAAGTTTTGAAACCAGTGAATCAAATGGGGAAGTAGAAGGCATTCAGGATCCTAACACACAAAACCAGACATAATAATAGCTACCTCCTCAACCCTACGGCATTACTGTAGGAGTCAAAGGAGGCAATGCATGGTTGGCCCTTGAACAACACACGTTTCAACTGCGTGAGTCCAGTTATGTGCAAACTTTTTCAATAGATATTGTAAACATATTTTCTCTTCCTTATGATTTCCTTAATATCATTTTCTTTTCTCTAGCTTACTTTATTGTAAGAATATAGTATGCAATACCTATAATGTACACAATACGTGTTAATCAACTATTTATGTTATCAGTAAGATTTACTGTCAAAAGTAGCCTACTAGTAGTTAAGTCTTTGGGGAATCAAGCAATAGATTTGATGGGGTAAGGGATCAGTGCCCATAACCCCCTTGTTGTTGAAGAGTCAACTATATGTGAAGGTAATGATGTCAACCATCTAGTGCAGTGATTTATCAACCAGTGTGCCACAGGAATTTTTAAAACATGCAATACCTGATTATTTAGTGAGAGTCATTGACCTCTTTTCCCTTGGACTGTCAAATAAAAAAATAACAACAGCCAACACAACAATAGCTGTCTGGTCTGACTGTCCTGTCTTGAACCATGAATATGTAGGTCGTATAATAAAGTTGCCTCTTATGGGTCATGTTGCATAATAAGGTTGTGTTCTGATTGGTTAATTCTTATACCAGAAATCCTTATGTACAAGAATGGGCACTTAATTTTTTAAAAAATCACTTTGGAGCAAAAAGGGTAGATAACTACTATTTTTTGTAAATCAATCAAAATTATACCTATTTTTGTCATATCAGCAAAAAATATATTTTTTGGTGTGCAACAGAATTTTAGTAATTAGTTTGTCTGTGTCATGAGATGAAAAAGGTTGAAACTGCTGACCTGGTGTATAGGGATGTGAATGTAACCAAATTCACAAGATGAGCCATCCTGACTCCCAGCTCTTGAGTCCAGCAAGAGTTTGGAGCTAGCCCTGTGGCAGAGGAAACTGACCAGTATGTTAAGGAGATTCAACCTGCTGCCAACCTTGGCAGCAACCACTGGGGAGCTAACACACCAACCATTTAGCAACTGCCCTGAACAAGGTAGAGATGGGGACCCAAGGAGAGTAAAGACATTTTAGCTCTAAGCACCACCTGACATACTAGACAATGGAGGTGCAGTGCAATTTTCGACTTCACTCTGCCTGCCTTTAGAGCCCAAGCAGTATTTAAATATCTTTCATCTTCCAACATGAAGAAGGGTTAAGTGGCCATTGAGAATGATACAGAAGTTTTAGTTCTATTAGTTTGGACTCATGTTCACATTCTTTCAAAAGCAAAGATATTATCCATATTTGTCCAAATCTTAAGAGCTATCCAACTTGTGTGAGAAATTTTATGCCATTTAAACCAATGTGGAGTGAAAGAAAGCACTCAGCTCACCGGAATAGGTGGAAAGGCCAGATGCCAATCTGTCCTCAGCCTTGGATGAAAGACTCAGCCATGCTTTGCCATGATGGACGGCACACTGGCAGAGCTGTGTGGACTTGTCTGGGATCTCTCATCAATTACAACTTTAAAAACAACCCTTTCTAACAAAACTTCAATGGACTCTTTGGAGAGTTCTAGGAAGCAGAGTATTATTATTAATATTGATTTGTTGCCATGATTTAATGTGGAAATAGCATAAGTATACTTAAACTTCTGAGGCTTTTATAGACTGTGTAGACTAGCTTAACTCTCAGAATTTCTATCCCATTGCCTCCTTATACTCCGTCCTCAAGTCTGAGGGTTATTAAATACCTGGAGAATTCTTCTCTACAAAGCCATATCAAATAAATGTGGCTAATTTTTCCACAATGTTTTCATCATTCTTCTTATGTAAACTTGCCATTTCAGTAATTACTTAATATATTGAAATGAATTAAAATAAAATACATTGAAACTTCTTCCTTGGCTCTGTGAAATATAAAATGATAGTTGATAATCTCTAAAAGCTCAAATTTCCCCTGCTTTTCCCCCGTAAAGCTAGATGACACTAGAGCCAGAAAAGGGTATTGGCCAAATGGTAGATTAAGGGGCAACCTTTCAGAAGGCCTCTGGAATTTCTAATATCTTGACCCAAGGACCATATCCAGCCTCAGCAAATTGCTTAATGATGGCTGCCCATTTGATCATTAAGATGGCTGAAAATAGCCCTGGCTGGCGTAGCTCAGTGGATTGAGCATGGGCTGTAAACCAAAGGGTCGGTGGTTCGATTCCCAGTCAGGGCACATGCCT
>VMDR010020945.1:0-17179 GCA_007922815.1 Macrotus californicus | reverse complement strand
AAATGGGTAAGAAATGATAGTTGAAGAGGTAACAACTGTTGATTAATGTGAAACATAATGTATCCCAAGCAGAATGAAGAAAGAAATCTATGCCTAGGTATATTATAATGAAAACAGAATATCAAGACCAAAGAGAAAACATTTTAGTAGCCAGAGAAAAAGAGAAAGATCATCTAAAACTGGCAGCAAACTTAACAACAATAGAAGCCAGAAAACAGTGGAACAATATTTTTAAAGGGCTGAATGAAAAATCACTAAACCTAGAATTGCATACCCAAACTTCCAATGAAAAAATAATCCAAAAGAAAGAAATGATCAGAGAGATATGAAAAAAAGATAATGAGCAAAGAAAACGGTTAACAAGTATATAAATCTATATAAAGTATATAAAGTATCAAGTATATAAAACATGATTTTATGAAATATTAACTATAACAATAATATAAACTTTGGTGGCTTAAAAGGACAGATATAAAATACTGGGCAAAAATAACAAGTTGGGCCCTAGCTGGTGTGTCTCAGTGAACTGAGTGCCAGCCTGCGAACCCAATGGTTGCCAGTTTGATTCCCAGTCAGGGCAGCTGCGTGGGTTGCAGGCCAGGTCCACGGTAGGGGGTGTTCAAGAGGCAACCACACATTAATGTTCCTCTCCCTCTCTTTCTTCCTCCCTTCTCCTCTAAATAAATAAAATCTTTTAAAAAAATAACAAGTCGGGAGTGGGTGTGTGATAGAGTTAATATGTTCCCAAGCGTCAAAGGAGTTTTAAAAAAAGAGATGGATTGCCCCGGCTGGTGTGGCTCAGTTGGTTGGGCATTGTTGTGCAAACTGAAAGGTCACAGGTTAAGTTCCCAGTCAGGGCATATGCCTAGGTTGCAGATTCAGTCCCTAGTGGGGGCATGTGCCAGAGGCAACCCATCGATGTTTCTCTCCATCTTCCACCCTTCCACTCTCTCTAGAATGAACAAATAATTTTAAAAAGATGGAATGAGAAAACAGAAGTAGTATTGATTCTTTTTTAGAACTTCAGTTGGATGATGAGTTATTACTATGTTCATAATTTACATATATGTTGCATATCTCCTTTAGAAGTCATCAAAAACTTTTTTTTTTAAAGAGCTTTGCTAAAGAAGTATTTTGCTTCCTGGTGCACGACACAAAGCAGGAACAAACCTTTTGGTGTCCCCATTCTCCTTCAAGACTCTTCTAAAGACCTCCACTTAATCTATTTACTGAGGAACATGGACTAACCTCATGAATGAAAAATGGAGGAGATTCATTTAGTTATACACTTTTTCATCTTACCTGATAACAGCATCCTCTAGATTAGCAGGGATCAAGTGAGATTTGTGCTTGCAAAATAGAAAATTAGTTACATGAAATGCATTAACAAGCATCAGCAGCTTCTAGACAGAGGACAATTTCACAGACACAGGAATTTAAAACCATGCTGTATCAGTGTGTGCGGCAGGGAGGCAGGATTTCAGCTGTTTGTATTACTCAAGTATGTTGGGTATGAAGGTGGTTTTAATATGTGTATGGGAATTGCTGGGATACATATCCCAAGGATTACAATCTGACATTAAAAGGTAAAAGTGAGCATTTGGGATTCTGTATATTAACAAATTTGTTGAACTTGGGGATATTATGGAGGTATGGGCATCTGTGTGTCTGTGTCCGGATATGTCTGTTCATACATAAGATAGACTATTATGTTAACACTATCACACTACAATAACATATTTGTTGGGTGGATTGTGTGTGTTGTAAAGGGTGAAGTATTGGAGTTCATTTGCATGGGAAGGTATTAAGAGTGTGTGTATGCACTTTTATGTGTGTGTTGAGTATTGGAATATTTTGCCCCTTCACTAATCTATCCTTTTAAATGACCAAATTATGTTTTATCAGGAGTGTTGCTGAAGGTAGCCAGATGTTAATGTCTTTAATCATCCAAATATGGAGGAAGTAAAGGTACTTGTTGGACCAGTAGGCATGTTGAACCTGTCCCCAAATGTTAATGAGAACATTGATTCACTTAATATGCTGGGCAACTGCCCTGATTCAGATAAATAATTTCCACAAGCAACACAATCCTCTTGCGTTTTTGTTGTTTTCCCCAGCACTTACGCAAAAGGAAATACCCAAAGGCCAGTTGCTTGCTCAAGACAGCCTAACATTTTAGTGACTTTTTTATCACCATGCTGACTTGAACACGTACACAATAACAGAGCAAATGTTCTGTTACACAGCAGAGAATGGGTCATTGAATATTTTAATCTAGCATGCACTATCCATATCATATCAGAGCAACTTCAAAAATATTACACTTTAATGCTGCAATCACATCCAATTAATTTCTGATATTTTTAAAGAAACTATGTAACAGAGGAAAAGAAGGTGAAATTTAAAAGATGAGCTGAAATTTAAAACCCTGGCTGGTGTGGCTCAGTGGTTGAGTGCCGGCCTGTGAATCAAGGGGTCACTGGTTTGATTCCCAGCCAGGGCACATGCCTAGATTGTGGGCCAGGTCCCCAATAGGGGGTGCTCGAGAGGCAACCACACATTGATGTTTCTCTCCCTCTCTTTCTTCCACCCTTCCTGTCTCTCTAAAAATAAATAAAATCTTTTTTAAAAATTCTCATTTAAGAAAACAAAAAGGTGAGTTAGAATTACCACTCCACTCCTCATTAGCAATCTGACTTAGCACATGGATGACTCAGATGGCTCTCTAAGAAATCAGTCCTACCTAACACTCATGGTTTTCTGAGGATCAAATAGAATAATCACATAATCGCATTTGGAAACTCCAAATAAAGGTCAGTCGAAATGTCAATTATTTTTATTATTATAGTTACCATATGTAGTCTGTAGGTGTGCAAAGATGCTAATAATTCTGGGAAATAGTATTCCAATGAACCCATCTTTAATGTGCAGTTATTTCCCTTTTGTGGATGCCATAGTTTTAACTAATGTCTAGTGTAACAGCAAGGTTGTTGAAGCAGAAAAGCTGTATATTGAAGGGTAATCTCAACCCCTATTGTGTGAAGCAGAGAGACTCCATTCTTCAACACATTCAATAACTCCATCCCATCTGTGGACAACGATTAAGAAGCATATTTTATGATTTAGTGAAAGAAGTGTTGCAACATGATTTCATAAAGTCTTTAGTAGGAAAATCCCCCCAAAAAAAAAACTAAAATGTTATCTGAAAATAGAAAATCCATTTTCTGTGAAATTAAACATCACACTCTTCATGCTGCAAAGCAACAAATTGAGATTTTTTTCCTCCCACGGGTCATGAGAAAAATAGGAGAGTTTGAGATTAACTGTACTTTTAAATCTTGAATAGGAAATGTAACACTTTGTGACAAATTCTAGCAAAAGTAACTTTCTAGTCTAGGTGGTTGTAAAAGGGTCCTCTTTTTTTCCAACCTATCTTGAGCATGGTCTTATGTGATAAATGCATAAAGTCCATCTCCGATTTCCTTCCTCTCAATCACCATGATTTTTTTTATTATTACATCTGTCTCCCTTGACCCATACAAGGGAGACAGATGTAATAATAAAATGTCTCCTTCTTTCTCTGACTCTTCCATACATTCAGACCACAACTGCAAGAATAGATACATTAAGAATAGGTACACTAAGTCCTCCAGTCAGAAGACCCAGCGAGCACCCTTCTTGAAGAGACTGTCGAAACCATATGTACAAGGCAACTTACCATTTTTTTTTCTCTGTCAGTAGCCACAGTATAGGCCCACCTGGTCACTTTTCTACTGTACCAACTTCCCCAGTAATGCTTGTCACCTCCTTGACTTCATCCACCTCTCCATTTAAGTTAAATTAAGTGTCCAAAGTCACACATGTACCAAATGACAGAATAAAAATTTAAATCAAGCAATCTGATTCCAGAACCGCTCGACTCTTAGACATAACTCATTATGATCTGCACGTGCAGCACATTTCCTGGCTTCTCAACAGCTTCCCAGGGAAATGCTCTACCCACTCATCTTCACTGTAACCTGGCATGTACTGAAGGTAGGACCTTTTCTTGTCTATATACTATTGTTTCTCTCACATCCCAGGTATGAGTCCTCTTTTCTTTCCACTGTCCTTCCAAACAATTACTTCTTCTCCTTTGAAGTGTAAGACACTCACTTATATGATCTATTTCTGCTTCTTACCACCATTTTCTGCTGCTTTCTGAGGCCTGATGAGAAACAGAAAGCAAAGGAATATAAGTACGGCAGTAAGATTTACTGAAATGACATGAAGAAGCCAATATAAAAGGCAGAGAAATCTGAGTTCTGACCAGGCAGACCCTCACTCTGATCAGCCTGTGGAGGTTGCCATGCTTCTGCCATACCTTCGTGAGGAAATAGGATGATATAATTTATTTCCATGATTTCCCAGCCTCTCATTTACACCCTCAATTTTACATATATGTCTTCCTGAGTCAAGAGAAATCAAAGTAAAAACAGCATCAGCCATATTCAAGGCATCCTTTTAGCCACCTCCAAACACAGATTATCCACTGTGGTCTAGCCTAGCTAGTCTAGAAACTCAGTGTCTCTCTCCATAGTAGTCCTGGCATCACCCTGGATGACTTATCTGTGCATACAGATGACATATCACCCAAATGTCTCAACTTACTGACCTCCTGATCACCAATGATCATTTCCCCTATCACTCTTCCATCTTCCTTTTCTGTACACCCTTACCAGAACAGTTAAGTGATGCCAGAAATAACAGAATAGGTTAGTGTTTTTATCAACTAATGATCACTTACTTGAAAAGGGTTCTCACCCAGTCTGACAACCCAGCTACTCTGCCCTGGTGAATGCATACTTCCACTCTCCTTCACGGCTACTATGAGCCTTCTCCAATTACCTCAAAACAACACCCTAACCACTTCATCCCATTTACCTTATCACCCTGAGAAGATGACAATACCATCTACTTCATAAGAAAAAACAGACCTTGAGGCAACATTTCCAAATCTAATATTTGTTCTTTTCCTCTCAGAGGCCAGCCCTCCACCTGTACTTAGCATGCCCACTCTTCCTCTTTAGAACATCCCATTGTTGGTTGTTCGTCTCTTTCAGATATAATTAACATTTTACTCTAAACTGAATCTTCTCTATCAGCATTTAAACATTCCCAAGTATGATCCATCTTTACAACTAAGCTACTTTTAGTTCCATATTCCACTCTAATATCACCCTGTCTCTTTTCTCTTCAAACCAAACCCTTTGAACAAGTTTTCCATTCTTACTTTCTCTATTTCCTCATCAAGCACTCATTCCAGATTGACTTCAACAGAAATAGCTCTTACTAAAGAATCCAGTGACATACATGAAGTTAAATTTAATGGTTATTTTTCATAAATCAAATTACTTGTTCTATTGCAGAATTTCATTCAATTATTCAAATAATAATTAACCATCCCTTACTAGGTTCTCTCCATTATTCTAGGCCTTGGGATATAGTAGTGAACAAAAATCTCTGACCTCTAGTATTTTTATTGTGTAGGGGGGATATTCATAAACAAAATTTTAAAATACATAATGTCAGGTGTTAATGAATATGAAATGTAAAAGTAGGATAAAGGGTATACACAGTGCCCAGATTAGAAGGATGTAATGCCAAGTTATATAAAACATATGAACAGAAATCTAAAGGAATTAAGACAGCCAACCTCACAGGTGTTTGGGAAAGAATATTCTTGGTAGAGGAATCATTAAGTACAAAGATCCTGAGGCTGGGACATTCATGAAAAGCTCTAATAAAATAAGAAATAAAGAGACAGGTATAGCTGGAGTGTGGTGATCATGGAGGAGAGTGGTAGAGATTAGGTCAGAGAGTTAGTGAGGAACAACTTACATACAATCTTGTGGGGCATGGTAAGGTGTCTGGATTGCACTCTAATAAGGAATGGGCTAATTTGAGAAAGCAATGACATACTTTTGACTTATGTTTAAAAAGGATTGTCTCTCTCTTGTTGGGGAGCCAAAATGGAAGCAAATATTTCATGAGGAGAGAATAACTCCTTGGGTCAGGGTAAAGGGAATATAGTGAAGAGTTACCAGATTGGGTAATATATTTCAAAGGAAGAATCAACAAAATATGCTGGTATAGTGGTATAGGAAATGGGAAAAAGAGAAGAAAGAGTGAGACATTACTTAAGTTTTTTGGTCTAAAAACTGAAAAAATAGAAGTACAATTTGTTGAGATGAGGAAGGTTGCAGGTGAAGAACATTTGCTGAGAGATGGTGAGATCAACTTTGGAAAAGTAAATTTATCAAGTAGGCAAATTTATCAAATTGACTTAAAATCTGGAGTTTACAGAAACCTGGGCTGGATGTAAAATCACATGAGTTATCAATATTTAAATGGTATTTAAAGCCATGGGACTAACTGAGATGATTTGCAGAGCGAATGTAGCTTTAGAAAAGAAGAGTTTCAAGGACTGAGCCTTTGAGCACCCCCACATGTAGAGGCCAGGAAGATGAGAAAGAGACAGAAAAAAAGCATCTGGTTAGGTTGGGAAAACCAAAAGAGAGGTGAGCTGCAGAGCCAAGCAAAGGCAATGTTTCAGAAGGAAAAGTGAAATAAGATGAGAACTGAGAATTTATTTGGATTTGCCAGCATGAAGGTCATATGTAACTTAGATAAGAGCAGTTTCAGTGGAGTGATAGAGATAAAACCTCAATTTAAAGAGGAGTAAAGGCAGTTAATGTACAGTAGTTGAAGAACCCACAACAAGTGTGCTAAACTCTGTCAAATGTTTGTTTTTTCATACAGGGAAAGAAATTGAAGGATTGGGTGGCTGGAATGGAATGTGGGTCACGAAAAGGCTTTGCTTTTAATAATGGGAGATATTGCATCCTGTTTGTATGCTTATGGAAATGATACTGTATGAAGTGAAAGACAATGGTGGGACAAACAGCAACTTCAGGAGCAAAAGCAGACAAGAAGGAACGGGATGCAGTGCACACGGGGAAGACTTGGTTGGTCTCAGCTGGGAGCAGAGAGAGCTAATCGATTGTGATAGGACAAAAGGCAAAATATTTGGGAATAAATTCAAGTAAACTGGCAAATTGGATGGTGGGAATAGGTGGGGACTTGGCCTGGGTCAAAACAATTTATCTAAAAAATAAAACTACCAAAAATTTTTAAATGACCTGTAAGTTCTGACATGGTCTAGCACTGCCGGTCCCTGCAGACATTCACCCCTTCTTCCCCATTCTCTAGCCTGTCTGGCTTTCTCTCTACTCCTCCCCCTGACTAGAATGCTCTGCCTCTCTTCCTGACCTTTTTATCCTGCAGATCTCAGCTCAGGTATCTCTTCCTGAAGGAAACCTTTCCTGATCCCACATTGATTGGTTCCCCTTCATGCATCTGTTCCCACTAACCCATACCTCTGTTTCCTAGTGTTTATCATAGCTCTACATTGACATGTATTAAACTTGAAGAGGCCAGGAATTTTGTGCATTTTTTTCATTGTTAACACCCTAACCATCTAGCACCTTCCTCACATGCAATATAACTACGTGAATGATGGCAGTTGTCACAAGAATTACAAAATATGGTGCAATAAAAACACAGACACAAAAGTACATAACTTTAATTCACATAAAAGGTAAAATAACTTAGCATCCCCAAGACAGACACACAGAGGTAGACACATAGGGTACTCCCTGTTTATAATGAGCCTGCATCATTAAAACACTTCTGCACGTTTAGCATTGCTCAGAATGACCTAATGAAAGAAAATTTCCTGGGAGATGGGGACCCTACATGGTATTCCTTATTATGCCACTCTCCAGCTGTGTACTTTTAAACATGGTATTTCATCTGTCTGGCTTTTGATTCTCATCTCTGTAAAAGAACAGGCTGACCCAAACTGGTCTCCACATACCCTTATAGGGTTAGAATCCAGAGGAACTTTTCATCACTGACAAGAAAGCTGGGTAAGCAGAGGAGCAATAAAGTAGAGACCTCTGTGTCCTGGGATGAGGTGGCTTTGAGCTGGACCGTAAATGAAAGTGTCAGACCAGCTAAGGGCAGAAAATGACATTGGAGAAGAAGCAAAGAGTTGAAAGCACACATGGTATTTGGGTGACAATTTGTAACATACCAAACTTGAGAGAGACTCTCTCCCCATGCCCTCCCACCTCATACCTTGTAGAAGCTGTTCTGCCTAAAATCCAGCCAGTTCCTCTGTCTGAAAGCGGTGCCTGACGACATTCTCCTCAGGACCTGGGGCAGGCCTGCTTGCAACAGCCTTGCCTCCATTCCCCTCCGTGGACCTCTAGAAACGTAGGAAGGCCTGGGCTGTAACAAATCATAGATGTATCAGTAACACAAACTCCACAGCCATGAACAAGAGTACAAACAGGTAAGGAAGCGGCCTCAGTCACCAGGGTTTTGTGGAAAATGCCAGAGGTTTTCTTTCCATCCCTAAGAAGGAAATCAGCCTGTACCTGAATTCTCCGTAAAGGCTCTTTACTAAGACATTTGTTGACATTCTTCCTGCTGCCTCTGACAATATAATCCTCTTATTCTTTCCATGATTTGACTCTAAGCGAAAAATTATGATCTCGCAGTTGGGGATGCTGAGCCTGTAAAACCACTGGTAATCCACTGATGCTCCAGTATTTGATTTGCAGGGATGGAATAAAGCCAGAAAATATGTTCCTGGCCAAAACAGCCACTCTTCCTCTGCGGGACAGATGCAGCCTTCTGGAAGCAGTCAGCGAGAGCTAGGGAGAGCACAAGGGGAGCAAGGCATCACTCTGGCTTACTTTTTCCTTAAAAACAAGAACACCAAACTAAAAGCCCACTTTAATAAAACATAGTCTTGTATGGGCTTAAGATAATTTAAAAACATCTTTTTTAAATGTCTGAAATTAACTGAACTCAGGTAATTAAGTATGATTATGAAATTGGAGGGCAAGTACAAGGTCAAAGATGGGGAAGAAAGATGTGTGGGATGCCAGCAGATAGAAAAGCAAAGTGAGGGAAAAAAACAGTTTTCTTAGAAGGTTACTCTTTCTGCTCCTACATCCAAATAGTTATCCTCTCCTCCATGGCATATATGCTCCCATTTTGGCTCCTTAACAGCAAACAGAATAATCTTCTTAAAAGATGTAAGTCAAATTATGTCATTTTTCTGCTGAAATTGCTCCACCTCTTCTCCTACAGAGTGTAACTCAGACTTCTTACTACCTTCAAACACACCACATAACTCAATTGCTTCGTGTTTACCTTTGCCTGTCTGATCCCCCCCCCCTTGAATGAAGGTGCATGTGGACGGGGATCTTTGCTTTTTTATTGCTGTGTTCCCCATATTTAGACTTGTGGGACCACATAGTAAATAGAACTATGTGAGCTTCTGACCTCTCTTCCCTCCCTTGAAGTCTGCCCAACAATGGGGCTGGGGCATGGGGGCTGGAAGTTGACAGGCTTCCTTGCCACTGTAGCTCTCAAAGAGTTGGAAAATAGCAGGATTTTGTGGTGCTGGGAGCTGCACACCCTACCTTTGCCCTTTACTCCTTGGAATTTTTCAGGGGTAGACTTTTGCTTGACTGAACTCCACTTCATTTACTGCATTTCACCTATATATATATAAAGCTAGAAGCAACAGAAAGCCATCAGGTGAGAACTGCCAGTGACAGGTGATATGCAGGTACTCAGGAGAGTGAAGAAAGACTCAATTTAGCCCAAAGATTAAGAACACTGGCTTCACAGCCCAACTGCCCATCAGTAGATGAGCAGGTAAAGAAGCTGTGGTGCATTTACACAATGGAATACGACTCGGCCATAAAAAGGAAATTCTACCCTTTGCAACAGCATGGACGGACCTGGAGAGCATTATGCTAAGTGAAATAAGCCCGTCAGAGAAAGACCAGTACTGTGCCATATGATTTTACTCATATGTAGAATCTAATGAACAAAATAAGCTAAAAAAATAGAAGGAGACTTGTAGATAGAGAACAGACTGACAGCTGCCAGACAGGAGGTAGTTGGGTGACTGGGTGAAAAAAGTGAAGGGATTAAGCAAAAAAACAAAACCTCATAGACACAGATAACAGTATGGTGATTACCAGAGGGAAGTAGGGTGGGGGATACAAAAGGAGAAATAAATGGTGATGGAAGGAGGCGTGGCTTGGGGTGGTGAACACACAATACAATACACCGATCATGTCTTATAGAAGTGTACACCTGAAACCTATATAATTTTATTAATCAATATCACTCCAATAAATTTAATTTTAAAAATAATAAAAATACATAAATGAGAAAAAAAAGAGCACTGGCTTCAAAGTCAGGCAAAACTGGATTCTGATTAGCCACAGTTGGTATTTAATTTCTGTACGCCTCAGTTTGTTTTCCTGCTAAATGATGACAATAAAACCAATCCACAGGGACTTATGAAACAGTTATAAAGTACTTAGCAGAGTATCCAGCGCACTCTAGTGCTCAGTCTGTGGGGAGTTATGGCAGTTGCTATTGTCATGATTATTGAGCTATTGACAGAAATGACAGTTGAAACTATAAATGTGAATGGGTTGGAGAAGATATGAGGGAGAGCAAAGGTCTTTTAACAACCTTGGAAAACTCTTGAATTCAAGAAGAGAAGACAGGAGCAACCCAAGGGACAGAGACAAACTCATGACAAGAGGTTGCACTTGGCAGCAGTGTAGAAAGACAAATTGGAATGCTGCAGCTCCAGAGAAGGTGGCTGGCACCCTCAAACGCTGCAGAGAGAACACCATGGAGATCACCATCATCATAAGAAATATGTAGGTCATGGAAAAGCTCAATGATTGCTGCTGGACTAAAAGGAGCTAAGGAAAGCTATTTTGAGGAGTAAATTAAATCAATAGACGCATTTGTTCAAGAATAATGCCAGTTTAAAAGAAAAATACTAGCGGTGGTAATGACACCTGTGTTTAAAGGCAGAAGGGAAGGAGAGATTAAATGGGTCAGAGGAGGAAGAGTCCATTTTCAGAGCAAGAACTTGGAAGACACTGTAAGGGGTGCCCTCCAGGGCTTAAGTGGAAAAGTTACAATAGCCTAACACCTTTTTTTTTAATTACTGTTTTTGCCTGATTTGCTAATGTCTAGAAATAGAGTGGTCTACACCACCACCCCATGATTCCAGAGGAGGCCCTGGGAAATTATAATCCTAGAGGATGTTTGGTGAATGAATGTAACAATTCATATTCCCTCTTCAGGACCCCTTGGCCTTTACTTCTCCTGTAAACCCAGCTTTCAATGTCCTTCTCTGGAATTATTTCAGGAATGTTAATCTTCCAAACCTTCCCCTATCTTCCTCCCCAGAGGTGGACCCTTCATTCAGGCCAGGTTGCTCTTTCAGACAACAAGCTTACTATAAACTGCTCGCCCAGTATCTTTGCCCAGATCAGTGTCTTGACCAGGATTCCCTTTTGATCCTGTGCCAAACAAAATCCTTGAGGACTTAGTTTGAATCTCAAACTGCTCTGACAGACTTCCCCAAGTGTCCCAGAGTAACGCGACTTCATGTCCTCTGAAATGTCTTTGGCAGTCATTGCCTTGTGTTGACAGTGATAGTTTCCCTTGCTCAAGCCCAGCCCCACACACAGCCTGGATGCTCTCAGAGGTGTCATACAAAGGCAGCCATTTCTGAATGCGCCACAGAAGAGTATCAGAAATTGTCTGGCTTCTTTGACCCATTTTTAAGACTTTGTGCCTGAGCCTGAATAAAAGTGACACCATTGATATTTCTGATCCCATAGACTTGGATTCTGACATATCTGCTTCAATAATTACTTCAGCAATTACTATGACTATCTAATAAATCACCCCCAAATTTTGTGGCTTAAACAATGACAACATTTATTTTGCTCACAAATCTGCAAATTGGACAGGACTCAGCAGGAATAATTTGTTCCATTCTACTCTGTAACAGATGGGGCAGTTTCGAGGCAGTAGCTGGAATGATCTGAAAGCTCACTTATTCACATGTCATGTGTCTAGGCTGGGGACTCTCAAATAGCTGGAGGCTGGAACAGCTGGAGTTTTCCAAGACTTTCTATCTGCATGTGCTCTCTCGATTAGGTCTCTCCAGCAAGGCGACTTCGGGGTTATCAGAGCTCTTAACTGTTGTCCAAAGGTTCCCAAGGTGCATGTTAAGAACATATGAGCCAGGTTCAAGGGCAGGAAAATACAGCCTACATCTCAATGGTGAAGTTCAAGGAGGAAGGCAAGTAGAATGGAATAGATGTATAGTGTGACCATACTTAGAAAATATTGTACAACCTACCACCCTTACATTTTTCCTTTGGTACACCTTTTGACCACTCCTCTTCTGGTTCCACCTCCATGTTGATGGTATTCTGTCTACTCCCAGGTCTTGATCTTCACCTCAGTGTCCTGCTAATAGCAATAAGGTGTAAAAGCTTGAACTTTGCATCAAACCAAAGCAAAATGCCATCTCTCACTTGTGCAACCTTAGGCAAATAACTCACCTTTGTGATCTATAGCTCCATCCTTTCAATCCCTATGGCCCCTCCACCTGGCCCCAATCAAGCCTGAGAACTCCCTCCTGTGCCTGTCCTGTGCATAGCCCCACACCCAGCCTCTCCAGAGAAAAACAGAACAAAATCAGCCTTTAAATGAATGCCACTAAGTGCACTCACTCCACAAGCACTGCCTTTACATGATAAACTTCTTAATCATGTGCTAATGATGAACAGTCGACTTTCCCAATGCCAAACTTTGGAGGCCGAGCATGAACTCTGTGCCCTGGTGTTAATTACTTTCTTGACTAACTCCATGAGACACTTATTAAATTTTGAAACTCTCTGCTTATGAAGTGCCCACACCAATACAGCTGCTGTCTCTTTCACTTTCTGAATCTAAGGAACAAAAACGCCAACCAGGGAAGAAAGGAAGAGTCTTGCTGAGGTGGGGAGAAGCAGATGGAAACACATTAAACTAGGGCCCATCATCCAGGGAGCAGCAGGAGCTGTGGAAGACAGAGGCAGCTCTGTGTAGCACAACAGCCACGCAGACCTGATTCTAATGATTCCTCACTCTGGCGTTTGCGAGCATTGTGGTCTCACGCTACTCAGCTTCCCTTACAGTTTAACCTATAAAATGGGATTGTGGTGTCTACCTTGTTGACGTGCTGTCAGGAATAGCGCTAACGTTGGAGATAGTGCCTGATCCACAAAGCGTGGGCAATAAACGGCAGATACCACTGTTGCTAATTACTGTTACCACTACTGGAGCTTGATTTGACAACACCCCATTATACTTAGTACCCAAGACAGCCAGCATCAGAGAAAGACAAAGGTAAATAATGTGAAAGAGGCAAATAATGTGAAGCAGAAAGAGGTGACCCTCAAAAGCTTGTTTAATGATCCTAGTGATGGTATCAAGGCTTTGCTGTCAACATTCTCTGGTTATAAAGATACTTTCCTAAGCTTTGTCACTTGAAAATTTCTTGAAATCAAATCAAACCATGAAATAAATTTAAATCCCAGTACCATCACCTCCTTACTGTCTGGCTTCACCTTCTTGTTCTATAACATGGAGATGATGCAGACACCACATGTTTGTATGATACAATAACTACACCAAATGTATTTTGGAGACAACACCTACACTACATGTAATATGTCCAAAATGCCTGCTCTGTAGTGGGAGCACCACCAACCTTAAGATACATTGTCTCTTTGAACTCAGGAAATATTCAAGCCTCTTAAACCTATGGTAGAAGCACAACCCACAATCTGTGCCCTCCACACACTGCCGTTGCCCACCCCCTTCACACACTCACATGTGGGCACACACATGCACATACATTTATACACATAGTCATATATACAAAACAGGCACATGCACATACGTACACAGCCACATACTCGTACACATTCACACAGTGACCCCTACACTACATAGTCACAAGTTCAAATGCGTAGCCTTCCCTGAGAATGGGTGCCCATTCTGCCCCTCACCCCAACTCTTAGGTCATCCTTTTAAGTAATCTTGGAGGAAATCAATTTGCACCCAGAACAGGGTGTAACTCAGAAGAGATTGTTCTGACTGCATCTCTTTGGTCATAATGTATGTTCCACCAGGCTGTGCAAATTATGAAACATTTTCTTGGGCTGTTGAAGATTTAACAAATCCAGGCTGATGTCACAACTCCCTGGGTACTTTATAAAAACACATACCTGGGTCCTTCCACAGATCCACTGAATCAGAAAACAGAGGGCTGAAGTGCTGGAATGTATATATTTTTAAAGATCTCTATATGATTGTAATGTTCAATCACATTCAAGAATAACTTATTAGATTGTTGCAATCATTCTGCCTGATAGCATTAGGTAGAATAATTAATCAATTTTGTAGATGAAGAAAGTGAATATAAATAAGATTTGATGAAATTGCAAACCAGTGAGGGGTATAGACAGGTTCAAAAAATTTTTGACCACTAGTCCATCCCTGCTGGTAAGTAGTTATGTAATGGTGGACAAGTCCCTAAGAGTCTCTGGGCTTCTGTTTCCCTATGTATGAAATGGAGATGGTACTCCAGTCTCCTTCCAGCTTTATGGAAGAATGGCAAGAATAATATGAGGAAATGTGTCAGAAAATTAACCGTACACTTCAAGAGCAAATACGAGATGCTGTCATTATTTAAATTCAAGACCTAGAACTTCTCCAGAAGTTAAAGTCTCCATTGTTTGTACAGATTACTGGGCAGAGCATTTCCATCCATTTCTATCAAGTGCATCAGAGTGAGCACAGGATCCAGAGCCCCCCTCAGAGGAAATTGGAATTGGGATAAAGAGCAATTTACAGTATCTTTGGGGGATGAGAACTGGTAACATGGTTACTAAGGCAGCCACTTTCCCCACCTTATGCACTGAGGAGCTGAGACTACCAGTCCACTAAGAAAGGAGAAATAACCACACAGCGAGAGAAGCACAGACGACAGGGCCATATAAAAGTGCTCTCCACAGTGTCTGTGCTCTGGTTCCAGTCCATTCCTGAATCCTTCGCACATTCCTTGAAATACTCCATTATCTTTACAATTGATTTCCAATTTGTATCTAAGCTAGTTCAAATGACTTTCCGTTACTATTATCCAAAAGTTGCTCTAAAACATGCAGGTACCTAATCATGTTAATAAGTGCTTTTGCTGATGATGGAGAGAACACACAAGACAGTAGCCATGCCTCTTTGCTCTCCGACAGTTCCACAGAGGTCAGGGCCCTCTTCCTCCAACTGTTGGCTTCCCTTGGGGTGTTTCCCAGCCCCTCAGAGGTAGAGCAGGTGCAATGTTTTGCTCTCTCCATTCATTTTAATGACCTCCTTTTCATCTGCAGTGATAGGAACCATCATGTTCTGGAATCTTCTTTCAAACAGATTCAAGATGGTTCTTGGCATCCTACAGCTGTTTGGCCAGTCTAAAGGCAGAGAAAAAAAAACCTAGGAAATAACTGGATTTTATATGACTTCATGAAAGGCAAATCTATTTAGATTTCTGTTTGGGGCATAAAAGTTATTATTTTCTAAATGCTTGATAGGAAGGCTAGGAGCTAAATATGTGGTGGCTCTGTTCTGAGTGCACTGTGCTATGTGGGGTTTTTTTGTATTGGTCTTGCTCCTGAATCTATTTAATGTGTCTAACATTGTTTTGCCTTTTTTTCTTTCTTATTTCTAATATATATTATTTTTCTGCATTTTCAGCCTCCTTGAGCCCTTTCTGAAATAAGAGGCAAATATAACAAAATGAAAATAGGTTCCCTTTGTCACCAGAAGAACTCTTCCACTTCTACGCTGCACGTAGGCACATAAAACGATGGATAATCAGAAATTCTATGCGGGAGGGAAGAAAGGAGGCTTGCTCTGCCACTGGCCCTCCAGTTCTAGGGCACTACCGACACAGTTTAGATGGGCATGTGATGGTGGACTGCAGGGTAAGGCTCCCCCAGTCCCTCGGGAACTTTCCCTCCCGGTCTGACTGAGGCACACGTGGCAGACACGGGAGTCAGAACTGGCTTTAAGTCCACCCTCTCACCACTCACTACTTGAGTGCTTTTAGAAAACCACTGGATATCTCAGCCTCAGTTTCCCCATCAAAAGAAGGTAAAATGATGCCATCCTTTTTATCAGAATTTAAGATAAATAATGGGCATAAATAAATAACATGGGTCAATAAATAGAAGCAACATATCTAATCATTCAACTGTTCAGCACCATATCTTCATTACCTAACAAGTACTTATTATCTGCCCTCTCTGTGCCAGGTGCTGAATATCTATTTTGGGGAGGAAGATAAGACATATATGCAAATGATTATGACACTAGACATGATCTAAAGGGAGCATCATAGAATAGTAGGACAATAACTACAGAGTTCAGAGGATGTCTAGGTTTAGCTTCTCACGGAAAACTTCAGGAAGGTGGTGTGAACTTCAAATATGTGTAAGAAGCCTGTCAACAGCCAACAACTGGAGGTGGCATTCCATGTAAATGGAATGAGAAGAGCAGTGGACCTGAGGGAGGACTGAAAAATGTTGTCTGACAGATGTTAGCGTCAGATAGGACTTCAGAGGTCACCTAAAGGACACTTAGGTGAAAGACTAAGAATGAGTCTTAATCAAATACACATTGTCATTCAGTTTGGCATTCTTCTACACACACACACAGAGCTTAAATAATTAAGGCTCAGCAACTGCCAGCTGATGAAAATCAAGAAGTGGGTTGAAAATGCTTGGGTGGGAATCTTGGAGACAAGATCCCAGGGTCAATATTCTAAATTAATTGAGCAGGAAACATTACACAAAGCTGAGCACAGCACGAGATCTATACGTGATACAATTGGACAGGCTATAGGCCCTTGGGGCAAACTCTCTCTCTCCGGCATGTAATAGCTCCTGAAAGTCTATCTTTTGCTTAAGACATTGAAAGTTTCTATTAGAGATTTCCGGCCAAGATGGAGGCGTAGGTAGACACCCTGTGCCTCCTCGCACAACCAAAAGACGGACAACAACAAATTTTAAAAGAAAAAACAACCAGAACTGACAGAAAATCGAACCGTATGGAAGTCCGACAACCAAGAAACTAAGAAACATACATCCAGACCGGTAGGAGGGGCGGAGAGGACTCGCGTGGCGGG
>VMDR010020944.1:0-17182 GCA_007922815.1 Macrotus californicus | reverse complement strand
GAAGCTCTTTATCTGCCCTTCGATTGTAAATGATAGCTTTGCTGGGTAAAACAATCTTGGCTTGTAGGTCCCTGCTTTTCATGACTTTTAGTATGTCTTGCCAATCCCTTCTAGCCTGCTAAGTTTCTTTTGAGAAATCAGCTGATGTTCTTATGGGAATTACCCTGTAGGTGACAGAGTGCTTTTCTCTTGCTGCTTTTAAGATTCTCTCTTTATCTTTACCCTTTGGCATTTTAATTATGATATGTCTTGGAGTAGGCGTCTTTGCATCCAGTTTTTGGGGAGACCCTCTGTGCCTCCTGGACTTGCATGTCTATTTCCTTCACCAAATTAGGGGAGTTTTCTCTCATTATTTTTTTCAAATAGACTTTCAATTTCTTGCTCTTTTTCTTCTCCTTCTGGCATCCCTATGATGCCAATGTAGGAACACTTGAAATTATCCTATAGGCTGCTGACAGTATCCTTCATTTTTTGGATTCTTTTTTTTTCTTTGTTCTGATTGGTTGTTTTTTGCTACCTTATGTTCCAAATCATTGATTTGATTCTCAGCTTCATCCACTCTACTGTTGTTTCCCTGTAAATTGTTCTTTATTTCAATTAGTGAATCCTTCGTTTCTGACTGGATTTTTTTCATGCTGTTGAGGCCCTCACCAAGTTCCTTGAGCATCCTTATAACCAGTGTTTTGAACTCTGCATCTGATAGATTGCTTATCTCCATTTGTTTAGTTCTTTTTCTGGAGTTTTGATCTGTTTTTTTTTGTTTGTTTTCATTTGGGCCATATTTGTTAGTCTTCTCATTTTGGCAGCCTCCCTGTGTTTTTTTTCTATGTATTAGGTAGAGCTCTATGGCTCTGTGTCTTGGTAGTGTGGCCTAATGTAGTAGGTGTCCTGTAGGGTCCAGTGGCACAGCCTCCCCTATCACCCAACTGGATATTCAAAGTGTGCCCTTTGTGTGTGCTGAGTATACCTTCCTCTTGTAGTTGAAACTTGGTTGATGTTGGCAGATCAATTGGAGGCATTTACCCAGGTCAGTCAGCTGCAAGGATTGGCTGTGACCACTGACCACCAACCTCTGCCCTCCATGGAGGATCAGCTGTGCAGGGGCAGGGTGGTGGTGCTCCGACATGGTCTATAGCTATCCACTAGGTGTTCTGGCTCTCGGTTCCCTGGTTGGTGCAGGCCAAGATCTGCCCCCACTTGTGTTTTGCCCAGGGCCACCCTCTGGCAAGTATCCTGCATCCCCAGTTAAACTAGAGAAGAGCCCACCTTGTGGATGCTTTTTCCTTGCCCTTCTCCTTCCACTTGTTGATTGAGCAGGTAAATGATAAACAAATAAATAAGCTGGCCCTGGACCAAGGCCCATGAGAGTTCTTGAAGAAATATTTAATAGACCCATAGTCCCTGCCTTCTAGGCATTACAGGGTGAGGAGGAGCCCCCTTCACCCAGTCTTTATCCTGCTGCTGACCACTAATGGAGATTCCACTGGGTGACAAGTCTTTAGACCTGCTGATCTTATAGGGTTTGAAGTGCTTGCTATCAAGAGAAGACCAAACAGGGCTACCTTGGAGTCCTTCACTGATGTTGCTTGAGCTTTATATCCTCATATTTCAGTTCTGAATACCTAATTATCTCTTCACCAAGCAAAAATGAACACATTTTAAGTCCTATAATTACATCGCTAGCCAAATAATCATGAAAGCTCATAATCTTCTTTAATTCCTATATGTAGCTCTCAGTAGCCCAGGAATATGAAGTCTTGCATGTTTGATTGTCTTTTGTTTTTCTCTCCAGAAAGTTAGGTTCTGTGTTTAGCATGATATATTGCAAAACTCAGAAGATACTGATACTGCTTTTAAGTCTTACCATTTGTAATATTTATTGCTGAAAGAGTAAAAGGTAGAGAGTTGGGAAATACAGTCCAAAGTCTCAGCTCTAACAAGTTCATGTTCTACG
Source organism: Macrotus californicus (assembly GCA_007922815.1). Taxonomy (NCBI): domain Eukaryota; kingdom Metazoa; phylum Chordata; class Mammalia; order Chiroptera; family Phyllostomidae; genus Macrotus; species Macrotus californicus. The sequence goes on along the minus strand of VMDR010020944.1, from coordinate 15,228 downwards.
GCAACACCTTCCTTCTTCATCATCCTCACCTCACCACTGCCTTTTCCCAGCTTATCTCACTGGCACCCTAGTCCAACACTCTGAACCTCTTTCTTAATTGTCCTATGAAACTAATAATAATATAAAAACAATGATCATAAATAATCGCTAACATAACTATGTGCTTATTACATGCCAAATATAAGTCTCTCTCATTTAAAAGAGAGAGAAAAAAAAACCCTGAAGAACCCCCATCAAAGGACATACTTTCTAAGTCCACTCCATTTCTCTTTCCCTTGAAAGCAGAACTGATCGAGAGAGCAACCTGCAGCACAAAAGTTTACTTTCCAACATTCAACAGAATTTGCCCTTGCTCATATCACTGTTGATCTCCTAACTGTCAAACTAAACAGGGATTTTTCTGTTCTTTCTCACTTTTGGAGATATCCAAGAAACTCCATGCTATTGCCTTTAATCCACCTGGCATTTCTTTTTACTGGTTTCCTCCTGTTTCTCTTCTTGTTCTTTCTCATTTGTTTTTCAGTGTGTCTGTAAACAATTCACATTATCTGAGTGTTGGGTTTTTGATCTATAAAATGGAAATTATGTTATCAACATTAAGGGATTCTGGTGAGAAACATTTGAGTCAATTTATGTAAATACACATTATGAACTTTAAGAGGCTATACCAATTGTTGTTTTGTTATTATTAAGTATAATTAAGGTAATAAAATGCTACCATAAGTGTCACCAAGTATTCTCTTTTGATGATTATGGTAGCATGTTTTGTAATGAACATAGTTATTTTTTAAATGAATGCTTATGTTCTTATATATTTTCTTCTTTTAAGTGGTTAAAATATTCTTGATCTTATTTTTGTTTACATCATTAGCTGGTTTAGCAATTCTTTTCTCCTTTAATTAAAGTGATGTTAGATTTCAACTGAGCCTTTATACAATTCATCCACAACTTCTAGGATTTTTTAAATTATATTTTATTGAGTATGCTATTATACTTCTCCCAATTTCCCCACTTAGTCCCCCTACACCCAACACCCTCCATTAATTCAGGCAATCCCCACACAATTGTTCATGTCCATGGGTCATGCCTATAAGTTCTTTGGCTGCTCCATTTCCTATACTGTACTTTACATCCCCATGGCTATACTGTAACTACCTATTTGTATTTCTTTATCACCTCATCTCTTCACCCATTCCTCAACACCCCCTTCCCACCTAGCAACCATCAAAGCACTCTCTGTATCCATAATTCTGTCTCTGTTCTTGTTTCCTTCACTTCTTATTTAGATTCAATTGTCAATAGATATGTATTTCTGCCATTTTGTTGTTCATAGTTTTGATCTTCTTCTTCTTAAATAAATCGCTTTAACATTTCATATAATAAGGGCTTGGTGATGATGAACTCCTTTAGTTTTTTCTTGTCTGAGAAGCTCTTTATCTGCCCTTCAATTCTAAATGATAGCTTTGCTGAGTAGAGCAATCTTGACTGTAGGTCCCTGCTTTTCATGACTTTGAGTATGTCTTGCCAATCCCTTCTAGCCTGCCAAGTTTCTTTTGAGAAATCAGCTGACATTCTTATGGGAATTACCTTGTAGGTGACAGAGTGTTTTTCTCTTCCTGCTTTAAAGAGTCTCTCTTTATCTTTAATCTTTGACATTTTATTTATGAAGTATCTTGGAGTGGGTCTTTGCATCCATCTTGCTTGGGACTCTCTGTGCTCCCTGGACTTGCATGTCTATTTCCTTCTCCAAATTAGGGGAGTTTTCTTTCATTATTTTTTTCAGATAGATTTTCAATTTCTTGCTCTTTCTCTTCTCCTTCTGGTGGCCCTATGATGCCAACGTTGCAACACTTCAAGTTGTCCCATAGGCTGCTAACACTATCCTTGTTTTTTTGTTCACTGGGTGCATAGGCTCTGGGGTTTCCTGCTTGGTGCAGGACAAGGTCTGCCCCCACTTGTGTTTTGCCTGGGGTCACCCTGTCTGGGCTACAGAGCAGTCTGAGATGGTTGCTACTTGTGTTGGGCTTGGAGATTCTCAGGTGAAGCAAAGCTGTTAATCTCAGTTGGCTGCTGCTAGTGTCATACCTGAGGCCACTTGGTAAGAGGTATAGGGGCTGGGGCTCACTGATTCTGGTTGTTGCTTGTTTGAAAGGATTTAGGAAGTTGTGAAGCATGAGCCAAGACCAGTCATTTGTATGGAAAAGTCTCTGTTAACACTTGAGTGGGCTTGTAACTTAGGTGGCATAGCCTCAGGCAATCTCCATGGTGGGGCAATTTGGTTAGCCAAGTTGATGGCGTCTCAGATATGGTGCCCACCTGCAGGCTTTGTGGCTGTATGGGGGGAGGGCTCAGGAAAGGATCAGTGGCCTTCCGGTCTGGGAGAAAGCTGTCCTCCGGCTTTCGCCTTGATTCCAGACCTTTCACTTCCTCCCTGTATGCCACTGGTACCTTTCTAGCTGCTATCCTGTTGCTGGAGCTCAGAGGGAGTGAGTCTGAGTAGGTGAGTCCACGTGTGGGTTCTTTAGGAGGAACTACTTGGGACCCCAGAAATTTCTTCCACTGACTCAGTCCCTACTGGTTTTTGCAGCCAGAAGTTACAGGGACTTATCTTTCTGGTGCTGGAAACCTGGGATGGGGCACCGGTTGTGGGGCTGGGACTCCTTGATCCTGAGATATCCCTCCATAATTTTTACCCAGGGTGTGTCTGCATCTCTACCCCTCCTACCAGTCTACATGGATGTGGTTTCTTTAATTCCATTTTTGTCAGACTTCCATTCAACTCAAGTTCTGATGGTTCTAAGTAATGGTTGTTTTGTAATTTAGCTGTAATTTTGATGTGGTTGTGCAAGGAGGTGAGCCATGTTTATCTATGTTGCCATCTTGACCAGAAGTCTAAGATTTTCATAAATAATGTGATTTCAGAGGAAAACAATCCTTGCTCTCATAGAATTTGAGAATTGAATTAGGAGCTAACATTAATATAAAAGATTTGTTTTAGTATTTGCAAGGAAATCAAGTTCTTAATAAATGATCTGTTCACAATGATTTCAAATGCCTACCCCTAGATAGTAATAAAAATATCTCACATTCATTTGGAGATTATTATAATTCCTTATACCTTCTCCCATACAAGATCCTACTTCTGGGATGAAGGTAGCCTCTCGCAGGGTCTTGGTGATTTGATTCAGCTTCTTGAATTGTCTTGCCCAAGCAGCCCTGTCTCCCAACACTGTCCCCAGCCCCACGCCACTGTTTCTGCCATCTCGTGCCAGCTTTTATCCCAGCTCTCACTGCACTAATGGGCCACTGTTGCTGTGTCTGCTCCCCAGCAGCATGTGTCATCTCAGTGGTAGTGTCTATGTCTTTCATCCATCACTGCCTTCCCTAAGCAGGGTAAGGGCTCAACAAATGCATTATATGCTTGAATAGGTAGAAGATAGAAAAAAGACCTCAAGGCATAGGAAGTTTAATCCTGTTAGAAATAATAGACCATCTGTTGACTTTGCTATCGAAATCCTCACCTCACCATGTTTTTATTTAAGTGTGTCCTCTATGGGATCCTAAGCTTTGTAAGGGGATAGAGTATTTTGTCTAGCTCACCACTCTCTCTGAGCCCCTGCATAGGCAGAGCCAGTACCTAGTAGATATTCAGCAATATTTGTTGAGTAAATTACTCAATGACTATGTATTTGTACATTGCATATTTTAGCTCAACGATGAGGGACAGTTTAAATTCAGCAATCTCTTCTCATGGGTATACAGGTGGCCACAGGGAAGAAAGCAAGGGATTAGAGGTAGCTTTGTCTTCCAGAATTCTACTATCTGTGAAGACTAGGTAGCTCAACACTTGCTGGCTCTTTTCCAGATTACCAGGTTCTCATTAGGAAATAGATTTCCCAGAAAGAAGAAGAGAAGGGACAAGGAAGGAGGGGATTGTGACGGCTGGTATGTGAAGGGCTGTGATTTGCGTATGAACATGGAAGAGAATTACATTTAGTGATGAAAACTCTGTTGTCTGTCTCTACTAAAGCACCCTGCCTAATGGAGGAAAATGGAAATAAGGTACACCAGGACTTGTGATATGAATATTCATTGGAAGCCTGTGTATGAGGCGATGAGCAGTGCTATGTGCATCCTGGTTGCTTTCTCACCTGCCTGGGGAAGAAATGGAGAAACAACGGGATCTTTCCTTGACTGTCATCCAGATAGGACCTGGCTTCTTACAGATGGGAGAAAAATGAGAGTTTTATCTGCCTAATTTTGAATGGTGTCAAGAAAGCCAGAAGATTGTATGAGTCTACAGCAGGAACTGGTTGATTTCAGCCTTTCAAGAACAGCCAGAGTAATAGGGGAGATTAATTGAATCACTTTCCACGTGGAGTTGAATGTGTTCTCTCACTATTTACCAGCTGTTTGCCAGCCTCTGGGGCATTATCAGGGGATGAGCCACATTAAAATGACAGAGCTTGACTGGCTTTCCTGGGGAAACAGCTGGACAAGCTGCCACCGGCTCCAGCAGCTCTCGTCTTCCTCCCCACATACTTGCAAGTGCCAGGAGCTTGTTTGCCACTTAGCAGGCTGGCAGAGACCGACATTCCTTTGTTGGAAGGAAGTGGTTTTCCTCATAGAAACAGTCATGTGGAATATGTGTGTGAGGAGGAAAAGGAGGCCTTCACAAGACAAGGAGGGAACCCATGAAGGAATCATCACAGAGAAAGAAGTTCAATAACTTGCCTGACCAAGTTCATGGAGCCAGAAAGTGTCTGAACTAAGGTTAGCCCAGGTCACTCCAACTCCCAGCACCACCTTCAAATGTCAAAAGGACATTTAAAATTCAGCTGGAAACAAGAACTTCGAGAGAGCACGTCCCTCACTCTTTGGGGACCAAGCAAGGTCTGAGTAGGGGAGTCAGAGATGGAAAGCTACCAGTGGAGACAGCGAACAAAGCTGGGAATTAAGTGGAAAAGCAGGAGACCTCTCTGCACCTCAAGCAATTCCTCACATGTGCATTTCTTGCCTTGCAGTACCAACCAGGAAGAACATGAGGGGGTTTTATCCTGTTAAATAAATAGATTCCCCAAAATAGTTGACTGGAAGGAATCCAGCAGGTCAATCTGAGGCCAGAGTATTCTTTACCCTCGACCTCTGTTTGAATGTCCCAAGAGACAGAGAAGCTCACCCTACAAACCCTCTAGTTGTCTAAGTGATCTCTTTCTATTCAGTTACCTCCTGTCTCCTTGGAGCCGTAACCTAGCTCTGGACTTAGAAGTAGTTCGGTCCTGAGAACTTCCAGGGAGCTAACAAACTTCTCTGTTGGTTCTGACCCCAAACCTCTGATGCCAAAATAGACACTTCAGGAAAGCTGCCTGTGGGTCGTCCAGTTCCCAAGGACGTGGGGCACATCCCATAGAGGCTCCCTTGAGGTGGGGTGAGAATGTGTGTTGGGCCAGGGGAGAGCTGAAGTCAGCCCTTTCTCTGTTGTTGGGTCATAACTGCAAGTCTGGAGTCTACCTTGCCTGAAGGTCTGATGCAGGGGAACTCTGAGCCTCCCTTTATCTAAACCTCCTTGAAGCCAGACCATAGCCTGGCCTCTCTGATTACTGTGACTTAGGGGCTCTATCCATCTGCCTGGCCCTTGGACCCCTGGGCTGGTTACTTCAGCCTCTGGCATGCAGAACAGATGCATGGTGGCAGTGGATTATCAGCATCCTTGCCTCTTTGGAGAGTCCCTCCTGCAAATCCATTTCATCTGCCCTCTGTGTCAGCCACTCTAAGGCTGGCAGCTGGCACTTTACCCTGTGGCAAATGGCCAACAGTCTTGAAGCACCACGTCTAGCACCCACTGTGTCCTTGAGGGCATCTGCTGATGGGTAGGTTATCTTTTGGACACACAGTAGGAGCTCAGAAAGTACTGCACCTGGTGAATAAAACAAATGGCATTAGCAGTAGAGTTGCTCATGCCTTGAACTTCATGTTGTCCAAACTTTCAGGGTTTTGGTGCTTTATTCATGAGTCAATGCAGGTTTTAGAGTGCAGACACTGTGGATTAGGTCCTATCTCCTCCGTAGGATGCTGGCCCAGATCATGCCTAAAGCATATTGATCAATAGTCGTGTGGTTTTCTGAGGCTCTTTCTGGAGAGCTGAGCTTGATGATGCTGGAGAATGTTCTGTTCAGAGGAGGTAGGCCATTCAGGAAGCCAGGGAATATGCAGGCAAATCCAGGAGGCCTACAGAGGCTGTAAGATGGGAGCACGCATAGTACCCCCACCCTTCCACAGGACTGGTCTCTGAGCCACCACACCACATGTCTGCCCAACGTGGCTGTGGTCAGGCCCCAGGCAAGAGTGTGCATGTGCAGTGCACCTGTGGTATATGTACATGTACAGTGTTATGTGTACACATACACAGACCACACATTGTATGATGTGGTGGCATGTACAGTATACATGTAATGGTGTGTGTGTGGGCATGTGCATGTATGTATGTATAGGGAAGGTAAGGGAGAGAGAGTGTAGATGCCTTGCCCTCTACATCAGCCTCAGCCCCTGCACATCTGGGTGCTGATGCTCCAGGCCTGTAAGAAGGCCAAGTCAGAGAGCAGGCTGTGCCTCAGGCCCAGGATCATCTGGAGCTTTCTAACCATGTTCCTGGTGTTTGTGATTTTCACCATCTGCTAGGCCTCGCTGAACGGCATCAGCCTTGCTATGGCCATCAACCCAGAAGAAATAGTTCCTCAGGTGCCAGAAGGGCTGTTTGTCAAGAGCTACTTCCTGGCTTACTTCAACATCATCCATGGACTTCTGAATCTGAACTTCTTCAGGGAGTTGGCATACTGTCTACACTCTCCACATCGACCTTCCCTATACATACCTACATGAACTGCCTCCCCCACCATCATATGTACACTGTACATGCCACCACATCACACTATGTGTGATCTGTATATATGTACACATCACACTATACGCATACATGCACTGCAAGTGTGCACACATGCACACTCTTCAGGGACTTGGAACATAAAGTCTGCCTGGTTCTTTTCCTGGTCCTACCAAGTTCAAGTTGTATAACTTGAGGCAAGTCCCCAAACCTCTGCATTTTTAAGTTACTCACCTTAAAATGCGGGATCATGCCAGTGCCTCCCAGGATTTGTTGGGATAATTCAGATGAAGAGCTGAGGACAAGGCCTGACACATGGCTAACACTCAGTAATCATTTCTTTTTATTGTTATTCTAACTACATAAAATGAAAGCTAACCTTGAAGGAAAAAAGAATACACACACACACACACACACACACACACAGAGGAATGCAAGAAAAGAGAAAGGGGAAGATGTGTGTGGAAATGGAGAAGGGCAGCTCCACCCAAATTTCTTTCTTATGGCTAGTTTATTTATGGGCTTCCTATCTGTAGACATCTCAGGTCTTCATTTAGCACCAACAGATTTATCTGTCTTCTTCAAATCCACAAATATTAACTGAGGGCCAGGTCCAGCAGGAGCAACAAAAACCATGTCATCTGCCCTCTGGGAGGCCATGGTGTGTTAAAAAATAATATTGACTGACATGCATCAGATGTTGGCTTTGTATCAGGCACTGGGTAAGCATTATTTCATTTAATCCTAATAAAATTCTTTGAGAAGATATTATTATCCCTATTTTTAGCAAGAAACTGAAACTCGAAGTGAAATGATTTCCTAGTTCACAGAGCTATTGAATTCAAAGCTAGATGTGGAGCCCAAGTCTGTCTGACAGCAGCACCCCCTTTGGTCACCTTCCCCCTCTACACACACCTGAGAAAGTGTGGCAGCAACAAGGTAGCATAGGGTAAGTACCCCAAATGTACACGATGCCTGGGAGCTCCAAAGAGAGGGAGAAGGTACCTGAGCCAGCGGCTGCTTTCCAGAGGGAAGAGTCCAGATGCTGATTCTCAGCACTCTGCTGATGCTCTCCCTTCTTCGCTTGTGATATGAGGAATCAAGCCGGGTGTTATGCTCAGTCACCTTGTCACCTGGAGCTTATTAAATATCAGCAAATGCTCTCATTTCCACAAGGAGGGTTTCCATTGTGGAAATCTGGAGAAGGCCCTAGGAATCCGATTCAGTTCCTGGAGGTCCTGGACCAAACTGTTGGGAAGGTAGATGTTCCAGCCCTTGTTGCCAGCATTGGGATCCAGTTGCTGGGTGTGGAGTCTCGCCCAAGGAGGCCTCCCAGTTCACACCTCCACCTGAGAGACACGTAATGTTACTGAACAAACAGTGGCTCTGCCGTCTGGTGCCCGGACACATGACCCATCAATTAGCGTTGAAGGAAACAGGTTTTTATTAACAGGGTTCCAACTACAGGGGCTGAGAGCACTCTTCCTTGGAGCCCTCCTCTCCCAGGACACCCAGAGCCTCCCTTGCTTCCCCAAAGTCTACAAGCCAAAACCATGCCCAGAAGATCCCCATATCCTTGTATGTCCATTAATCCATCATGCCAACAGATTTCCATCCCCTCTGGAATGTGCATTTTTTGAAAAATCTCAAGCTGACAGATGATAGTCAGATCTGAAGTGCACTCCCAGAGCATCAGTTCTGTTTCTTTTCTGGTAGGAAGATGTAAGCTTGGACATCAACAAGCCACCCGACATGCTCTTAGACCAGGTCAAAATGTGCATGATGGGTGACCTTATCCTGAAGCGAGGTCAACGAAGGGCCTGGGGAAATAAAGCAGTCTGCCACTGACCTGCATCGGGTGGCCAGTGAGCACAGCCAAACAACAGGCTAGGGATGAGAGACGGATGATGGTGCTGGTTTGCCACACACCAGGTCAGCTGCCACACTCGGACTCTTTCGTGGACTGCCACCCCTGTGTCAGCACTGTGCATGGGGTTGGCAGGGAAGGGGAGTGCAGACAGGAGTCACATGTGCTTTCTGCCACCCATTATAAGGTCATGTGCGACTGCCAAAAACTGTGTCCGTATCACGCAAAGCCCCGTTGTGCAAGTGTTGCATAGTGTGCCGACTCCTCTGACAGGCACACAACACTGGTAGCAATGTAGATTACCTCCAAGCAAGAGGTTTTTATTTCTTCTAAACATCCTCACCTTTGCTTCCTCATTCAATCAGACTCTCTCTGAGGGGGCTCTTGCTTTCCAGGAAGCCTCTAATCAGGAGTAGTTGCTCTTTAATTGCCACAGTAGCATCACACTTTTCTAATTGCACATGGAAGTTAAAAAATAGAAACTTATTAATGTTTGACCAAGTTGCAGTTTCCAAATCAGGTTCTTTAACACCATTGCCCCTCAGATTGAGCCTGCACCCTGGTGTGGATGAGGGATGCTTTCTAAGGCAGGATTTCCTTACGCAGGGAAATTCATCTTGATGTGGGGCGTGACAACTCTCTGCCCTCATGTTTCTTTGCTTTTCTTAGTAGACATTGCAAATCACACTATTTTCTTCCTCATCCTGCGAAGAGAAGGATGAAGTCCACTCCCGAAATGGCACGACCACTAGATGTGCAAGGAGAGAGGCACGGTGCACACACACCCAACATCACTTACTTGAACAAAGCCCTCCCCCCCACCAGGAGAAGAAAGCAGATGGGACCCACACAGCATCTGCAAAGATGCCCGCAGGGTAAAGCTTTCTGAGAGGAATGTAGAGGTACAGCCTGCAGTGAGCCCTACAGCCTTGCAAAACATCTGCCGTTTCTCCTGAGCTGCAATAGCAGGTTTAAGTAGTATAACCAAACACTTTGGAAATGAAAGAGGAAACTGTTAATGGCCATGTAAATGCAATAGGTGCAGAGCAGACCATCCTGTGTCCGGTGGGACCCTTGGTTTCCCCTGGCTTAAGGAAAATATACCGATACAAAAGGAAGCTGCAGTCAAACTTTGAGATGACAGATCTGACAGAACCAGAAACAGTTCATGTGAGTTGTTGGCTCTGTGAAGCCAAACGCTTATGAGAAAGAAAAAAAAAATGGAAGAATTCAACCCATTAATACTTTAAGCTGAAAAACTTTTCTAAATGCCCTACCCCCCAACCCAGAAGGCAATGTAATCGAGTCTGTAGAGAGCTCAGATGACCCAGAGAAAGCACTCATCAGCGTTAGTCAGAGTGGAGGGGTGCTAGGAGGGCGGAAGGGCTTCAGCAGCAGTGTTAGTTCTAGCCACATTGCTGGGCTCCGGGAGGAGAGCCGCGAGTGGAAGGCCCTTCCTGGGGCCGTGGCTGGTCTACATGAGCAACCTGGCCACTTGAGGAAGAAGCAGCAATGTGACAATGCGGCAGGTTGTTCCGGAATCCAGATGGAGTTGTCGCGTCCCTTTGAAACTTGGATTTGCAAATTCAGCCTCCAAGACAGAATGATATGGAGGTCAAATAGATCTGAAGTTAAATGCTGAGCTGTTGCTTCTTAGCAAGGGGAACCTAGCTTCCTGGTGAAAATCCTGTGAGCATCCAGGCCCCTTTTCTGTGAATGTGGGGGATAAGAGCAACCTCTTGTGGTCACAGGGAGGATTGAACGATTGTGTGTAGTCAAGTGCCAGGCACCAGGCCTGGCACAAAGTAGTTGTCCCATCCCTAGAACCTTGTCTATAACGAAGGAGAAACTGGTAGGCAAGATTGAGGGAGAACTTATGTGCCTTGTTTACACTCTTTCATAAAACCAGGCTTTGTTTGTTTGTTTGTTTGTTTGTTTTTAATACACTGGGCACGCAGCTTAGAAAGCCACTTTTAAAGATGACAAAATCTAAAGTATACTAAACCTCAAAGATCACACCTTGATCTACTTGAGTCTTTATCACAGACAGAGGTCAATAGAATGTGCTGGTGTAAGTCACACCCTTCCTCTTAACTTGGAGACCACCCTCGCATCCCCCCCCCACAGTGCCCTCCTCCCAGGTCTGCAGACCTCAGGGCCAGGTGCGAAGGCACCACAGGTGTCCGTGGACACGCAGAATAGCACAGGGGTTGAAAGGAGAGGGAAAGGTCAGGACCTAGCAGAAGGCTTACTTGTGAGTGTTCAAGAGCTGTGTGACCGGGTGGGAGGCGGTGATGGGGCCTGAGTTACATGTTGGCGAGGGTAGCCTGAGAGCAGCATGCAGAGTGGAGGGAACAGAAAGAGACCAGGGGGTGGGGGACCACTCGGAAGACTTTAATTCTGGGAAAAACACAGAGGAAACTACCTGGGTGATAGCGCTGTGAAGGCCAAGTGGGTGACCAAAGCCGCGACATTGCAGTGATAAAGTCCACAGATGTCAAATAGGTTTTTACCACTTACTTATTTATTCTCTTACTTGGCAGTTAAGTCAGCATAGCTTAGAACGGCCCGCCCTTCAGGCTCCATCTCCTAGTATCTTCTAACTCATTCTAAGCACCGGCCTGAAGATCAGGACCACCTGCAACCTCATACCTGAACAGTGCAACAGAGAACCAAGACCACCTGTGTCAACAAAACTCCATCATTTGTTTCATGAAAAAATTTTGTCCTGAAAGATAAGGTTTTATACTGATATATCATTTCACTGTGTGTTTTAGGAAATCCTTATAAACCGATTAGTTCAGGAAGAATTTATCTCAGCAAACAGCTCTGCCAGGAGAACAATTGATTTTCTTCATCTGGGCAAAGGGCTTCTTAGCAGACAACAGTTTACTTCTTAAGGTGTCCTAATCCTAAACAATCATGTCATAGCACTCACCCAATCCCAGCTACTTACCCACTGGGACTCACCTTAAACTACTTAAATCTGGGCCCCCAAACCTTACAAACACCCTCCCTGACTCCCCATTTCTGGGATACTACTAAGACTGTTAATGTGTATTCTTCCTTACACACGGGCTTAATAAATGTAGCTTGGTTTGACCAAGAGGCTTTCTGGGGATCTCTGCAGAGCTGATAAGCCTCGGGGCAAACCTGACAACTTGAGATCCACAACCACACATGGTTCTTCCGCTGGAGGAACCCCGCACCCGCTCTCAGAGACCATGATCGTGCACGGTCACGCATGTCCTCACACTGTGAGGACACTCCCTTCTCTGAACAGTCCACCCCTCCACCCCCCCACCACACACACTCACTCTTGGTGTTACCTTCCTTTGCCCCGTGTTAGAGCCATGCACGGATCTGTCTTATTGCTGTTGTGGTGCCACCTACGTGCACATGACCAGGGGAAAACAAGTTTATTCTAAAGGTGGTTTTCAAGATTCCCGAAGCATTTAAGGAGCACAAGTCAAAGGGAATGTAAAATCTTTTGGTTTTTCCCCTTAACACAAAATTCTAAGGGTAAGTTCTCTGTTATAATTTAGAATTGTGTTTGGCTTTACAAAAAGACTTCTTCCAGCTCTCTTCCAAGTGCTTGATGAATATTTTTGTAGTTTCTTTGTCTTTTTACACACACAGGAGATCCACACATAAAAGCCCATCAGCCTAGGTATCTGGAATTACCCTTCCCTGTTGTTGCAGCTCTCTCTGTTCTCTGTTGGTGTTTGTACGTTTGGTTTGGTATTTTGAGGTAGTTGTCTACTCCCTTCTCTCATATGAATCCTACTAGAAACGCCTCCCTGGCACTGTGCTGGGTCTACTCCCTTCTCTCATATGAATCCTACTAGAAACGCGTCCCTGGCACTGTGCTGGGGGTTTTGTGCACGTCATGGGGATCCTGTGGGGTTGGAGCTCAGGTTTGCATGTGCTGCTGAGGAGAAACAGGCAACAGCACCCCACCTCTATCTAGACACAGTCCCGATTTTGCACAGGTCCCCTGTTTCTAACCAAAGCTTAGGCATAAGCGGACAAAGATTGATGGATTGCCGGAGTTGTCAGGAAGGAAGCAGGATAGCATTAGGGGGATGACAGGTACCTTGAAAGAAAAGTCAGCAAATATGAGTAAAATGAGGAGGCACAGTGGAACAGACTCGGCAAGAATGCCTGAGCATTGGTGACAGGGCAGAGAAGAGCCGATCCTAGCTCTTCTTGGTCTTATCACAGGAACAGGCTGTGGATGTCTTAAGACTTGAACAAGGTTACGTAAGTCCAAGCAAGCATGCTCAAAGCTGTTTCCCTTGTCACACTTTACTGTCACAGTTTGCCCTCTCTACTCACTCTCCATCCCGTCCTCCTCTATGCTGTCACCATAACAACCATATCCTATGACAAGTGGCAGAGCCTTTATCAGGAGAAGTAGAAGAAGAGAACCCACCCAATGCCTCTCCGTTTGGTTTAGCTTCCGATTTCAGTACTTTGTGATGAATGACACCTCCTGTGAGTCACTGGAAACTGTATTCCACATGTTAGGACCACATCAGGAGTGGTTCTTTGACCCTCCCCAAATACTAACTGATCAACTTGATATGAAACGAATATCAAGTATAAATTCAAATTTGGGCAAAGATAAAGGTGCAAATTTCTAAGACAAAAGGAAACGCACATGTTCTTTTTTAGTTCACTAGGAAATGCAGTGGGTTATATTGTGGTGGAACAGTAGGGAAGACCTATTTTCCAAACATGTTACCTCCCAGACCTCTGCTGCTTAAGTGGGAGCCACGCCTCCAGCCAGCCGTACAATGGGACCTCCTTCAAGAGTGCTTCATCCCAAAGCCAGCCATTGTTCTGAACTGGTTAGACCTAAAGCCATGCTTTAGACCTCCAAAAGACGGATGTCCCCTCTCAAAATTTCCGTCAGGGAGATTAGGGTGAATGGAATTTATAACGTGGCCTAGGATTAAGTCTCTCTTATTTTAATGACTCAGAAAAATCTTCCTAAGACTTTATTTGTAGGCAACTTTTATTGCCCAGTTTTCTGTTTATGCAATTACTCTGGTTGCCTTGTTTACCCAGTTACCAATAAAAATCTCTTAATTACTTTTTCTCTTTAAGTAATGCATCATTCTTAATGAAGCTTGAAGACAAACAATATGGCCACCGAACCTGCCACATGACATGCGAACCCCTCTCCCTCATCATCTCTCTGTGAGCAGACAGTGTCGCAGGAGCCTGGCTGTTGCCACCCCTACATGGCCCTGAGGCCCTAATATTACCTTCCTCTGATCTGTTTCCCATACTCCATCCAACCAAAGCTATTTTCCAAAATGTAAAAATGACAATTTCCTCTTCCTATGGAAATCATCCTTGCATCTCTTCACATTTGTGAAGTTCAGAAGCCCTTTATGATTCTTTTCTTTGCTTGTCCCTCCAACTCCCATCAACGGTGGCTCCATCCAGCTTTTTCTCTGTCCTCCAGCTCCTGGAAGCCCCCCACATTACCACAGGGCTCCCGGCCGGCTGCGGCCTGTGCCTCTGTCCGTGCTGGCTCTGCTGGATGGCCTGCGTGCCTTGTTCCACCTCGTGAGCTCATATTTATCAAGTGGCACGCAGCCCTGAATCTGCTCCTCTTCCCTGAGCTCACGTATTCCCACTTCAGGTCACCACCCTATCTTATCTTTGTTATACCTTTTAGCCCCAGAGCTTGTTGACATTTTTTGTGTCCCCTAATGATGCTATAAATTGTTTGGCAGCATGGTCTGTATCTTAATTATTTTTGTTCTTTCTGTGCTTGGTATAGGTAACATGTAGGAAGTGTACAATAAATCTAAATTGAATGAATGAATGAACAACTCCCGAGGATCTTTAGACAGGCTTTAGGGAATGGAATCTGAAGAGTTAAACTTTTAAATTGTCCTGAAGTTTCAGATTCACATAGTCGCTTTTTCTTCTGCTCTACTGAATCTAATATAGATCCCAAAGAACCAGTGTTAAAGAAAGTCACTTGAAATCCTCTTTTAAAATTTTTCACAGAACGCCAAAGTTGTATTCATTGGAGTTATACAAATATAAATTAAAGTCAACTATTCTCTTAATATAGCATGAGCCATTTAATCCTGGTCTCACCTAAGGCACACTGCAGGGATATATAAGCAGATCAGTGGAACAGAAACAAGTCCGAGGATATATATACAGGTACAGAATTTAGTATATGAAAACTGTTATCACAAATCAGTGACAAAAGACAGAGCATTTAATAAATTACACTTGGCTCTCTTCATGTTGGAGAAAGTGGACTAAGAGCCCTTACTCATATGATACAAAATATGAATTAAAGAACTAAACATATAAAATGAAACTATGAAAGTACTAGAGAAAATAAAGAACATTTTTATAATTGGGTGTATGGAAGGCCTTTCTAAGTCCGGAAACTTTAAAGGAAATGATTGACATATTTGACTACTTAAAAATGTAAAACATCACT
>VMDR010020943.1:0-17187 GCA_007922815.1 Macrotus californicus | reverse complement strand
GTGGGGAGAGAGGGGAAAAGGTACAGGGAATAAGAAGCATAAATGGTAGGTAGAAGATAGACAGGGGGAGGTTAAGAATAGTATAGAAAATGTAGAAGCCAAAGAACTTATATATATGACCCATGGACATGAACTAAAGAGGGGGAATGTGGGTGGGAAGGGGTGTGCAGGGAAAAAGGGAATAAAGGGGGGAAAATGGGACAACTGTAATAGCATAATCAATAAAATATATTTAAAAAAATAATTTCTCAATACTTTGTTCTGTACTCTGAGATGGGATGCTTACAACCGAAGCTCTCTGCAGACTTCCCTTCTGCTCTCTGCAGAGTTGGGCCTCACAACTAGATTTCAGCATTTTGTGTTTCAAAACTAGAAAGCGAGTATTTGGGGACAAAGCTGATCATAGGCCCTAGTCAATTTGACTGACAAAGCAGTGATGTGGCCACCTGAGGAAGAGGAGGGAGGGGCTCAAGAAGCCCCAAATGTCAACCCTTTCCAGTTTTCCCAATGGCTACACCCCCAGATTTACTTGTACAGTCTCACTTTCCTACAATACAAATTAATATGTCCATGTTGGAGAAACTAGTACTGGTCTTTCTTTACAGCCAAGCACAACTAGAAAATGAGATAGAATATACAAAATGACTGCATTCGGACATTGAAAACAACCATTACAGACTTTAAACCTGGTAAGAGACAACAAATAAATGAGGTCAGATCCACAGTTCCCTGAAACTTCTACCTGGAGGCACTTCCTGGACACCAGCACAGGACAGGGAAACTGTAACAAAGGGTGGTGGTTAAGGAGATAGAGATCAGAGTTCAAGAGGGCAGAGAATCTTCTAGGCAAAATACAGGAGGGCACTCGTGACCATGAACATGTTATCTTGTTAAGTTTCTGCTTCTTCATATCTAGACTAAGAACATATATATTTAACCCATATTGTTATTGAAGAATTGAACGACATCAGTGATGACAATCATTTACTGAACACTTAACTATGTTCCAGTACTGTTCAAAACCCTTATGTTTAATTTTTACAGCAATTCCAAAGGTGGGTACTGGCTGCCTTATTTGACAGCAAAAGAACCAGAGAAGAGGGACACGGCAGTAGGCAGCCTCTGAGAAGGCAACCATGACCCTGCCTCCTGGTAGCCACACTCTTATGTAATCCTTTCCCTTTGACTGTGGGCTGGACTTAGTATCACTTCCTAGACAAATCTATAAAAACTATGGCTTCCACCTTTGATGTCCACCTCATTCCCTCTGAGCTGCCCTGCAGAGTCTCATGGAGCAAGGAACTAAGGGAAGCATGTCACCAACAGCCAGTGGAGTACAGAGGTGTTTATTTCCAACAGTCCATGAGGAAATGGATCCTGCCAATAACTACATGAGTGAACTTGGAAGTTGATCTTCCCTGAGTCAAGCCTTCAGATGAGACCACAGGGTTGGCCCACAGCTGAAACAGAGGACTCAGCTAAGCCATGGACAGACTCCTGACCCACGGAATTTGTGAGATAATTAATGTTTGTTCTTTTAGCCACTAAAGGAATGGGGATGATTTGTTATGCCACAATAGATAACTAAGACAAGTGATATTAGGTAACTTGCCCAAAGCCGGGATAGTGTAAGTAAACTTGCAAATATAAAATAGCAACCAATATAAATTAGGCTCTCCATAATGATTGTGATGATAACGATGATGATTTACATAAGTAAGCCCAAAAATGCAATATCAAAGCTCTGGCCCAATGGCTCTCTGGATGAACTCTGCAAAATACATCCTTCTTCTTACAATAAAGGAAGACACAGGCTGCTTTCTCTGGCCATCTCCAGATGCAAAAGTTTGACACAAAGGAGCCTCATGCCTACTCCTTCCAGAAGGGGTAGAACTGCCTAACGGTGCCCAGATCTCACTGGAGAAGGGGCTGGTGCTGGGGTGAAGTAAATATGCACGCTAGAGGGAATCCAAACTCCAGTCGCTGGGCTTTTTAAAAGCTCGTATTTGTATATTTGATGTGCAACCTAATTAGACCAGAGCATCTTTAATTAAGTGTGTCAGCCCCACTGGAAGCCACAAAGTTCAATGCTAATAAAGCTGATAAAGGTTTTTGTTTCCCAGAGTTCTTTTATTTAATGCCTCAACCATGTTAAGCCAATCTGTAACATATGGGCAGTTCTCCCACTATGGATTTATCATTTGGGTGTTTCTTTCTGTGAATTAATGCAATCAAACTCCTGCCAGTGTTAATTATTTTTCTCCAAGAAGCAAATCCCACAATTTAGCAATAACCAGCTGCGATTTACTGCTGGCAGTGCTGCAGAAATGATGGACTCGTGCTGTCTGCCGCCGCCCCAGGCAGGCAGAGAGAGGCCTCTGTGCTCCGGGGCTGACCTCAGCTTCTACTGCTTCCAGACACAGGCAGCATTCTTGGCATTTGCCAGCTTCGCCACCCCTCTAGGAGTATAAATCTCAAGGTCTGCAATAAGCTGCCCTTCTAGAAGTTTTCTGGTCACTAGGAGACTATCTGCCCAATGGAATCCCTCGGGTGGAAGGCACTGCATCTACCACCTGCCTGGACTCCTTTGTCAGGTCTTGCCAACAGAACAAAACTCCACAAGACAGAAGTCCTGACCTCTGGGCCTTTCCAGTGCTCTTCCCTATAGCTGGAATGCTTTTCCCCACATTGGCCCATGAACTAGTAATCATTCATCCTCCAGGTCTTGGCTTCAGTGTCACTTCTCTCTGTCCACCCCATTTAGCAGAGTTCTCAGCCACAACAGAATCCTTTCTCAGTTCCCTATTTCATTCAAAACCCTTAGTAAAGGATCTCAATTACCTACTTTGTCTATTCATTTGTTTACTTACTTATCACATGCCCCCTCCCATAGAATATTAGCTTCCTGATATTAAATATTATCTGTATCTAATGCTGCATCTCCAGCTCCCAGCACCTCATGGGAGCAAGAGTAGGTGTTTAGATAATAGCCACGTCATGAATGAATCATGAAATCTCAAAGGGATGGCTGGTTGCCCTTTCTACCCAAGTCAGGGTCTGCATCTGAAATACTACAGGTTTCAAATAACTTCAAGGACTTTTTTAATGATTGAAGGGGAGAGTCACCCTGCAGCCATGAACAAGACAAAGGAAAGGTCAACAATAAGACAAATTATGTAACCATACTTGGACTTGTACCATAATTGGCTAAATGGTGAAGTGGATCCAAATTTAGGATGAGTAAACCGAGGTTCAAATTCTGGCTATGTGGCTTCAAGCAAGCCATTTACCCTCTGATTTCTTTTTCCTTATCTATGAGAATGAACAGCACCATCCCCAAGGAGGTATGAAGGCATAATCAGAGAGTGCAATTGTTCAACAAATGTTTCTGAATCTGAATTGGAGGAAAATCAATATTAGGAAAGAAAAGGGTATTGTCCTTGATAATACCCACATATGACAGTAAACAAAAACCCAACTGAATTATTAAATTTGTGGCGAAGGCCCATGTGATGAAATGGAAAGTAGGGAGCCCAAGGACCGATTCTCAATACGGCGTGCTTGCTGAAGTTCCTTCACCGTAGCTTCAGGTGTCATTGCATAAAAACAGACACCTAAAAATATGGAGCAGAAGTAGAGCGAATGCACAGAGGAGGTTCTGGGGGGCGCAGGGTTTGATCAGAGTTTGCTGTCCTAGTTAATGACGATGATCTTTGTCTCGTGAGCAGTGGGACAACATTGGAAGCTTTTAATCCAGTAAGTAGCACGATCGGGTTGACATTATAGCAAATGTTCTCTGAGCTCAGCAGAACCAGGGGACAGCCACCTCAGTTTTCTGTGTCAGAAAGAGAAGGTGCAAGTATCAGGGGTCACAATGGTTTCCACCATGGATGGTCTTGTGTTGCAGAAAGAGGGACAGTGAGCTGTGCGTTGGGCTGGGCTCCATCTCTGTCTGAGACAGTTACAACTGTCAACTCAGAAACTTGTCCTCTCTGAACAAGATCATTGGAGAAACACTCGGGCTTCCACCTGAACACATGGTAGATAAAACTTTTTATAACATGACATGAGCCCTGAAGGTTTTACAAGCATTGCCATGATCCTTCCATAGGCTGCCAGGTTCCAAATTAAGCCTGATAAGCAGCCATCAGATAACAACTAATACCCAGCTCAGACCTATAATTAGGTTGATCCCATTACACTTACCCAAAACTGGAAAGAGGAAACAAAATGCCCTCTGAGGACAGACGAACTTGGAATAAGAGAGAATGAATGTCCTCATTTCTATATTAGAAACCAGATGCAAGGTTGATTTTATGGACCTTCCCTTTCCTGGTAACTTCCTCAGATTCTTTCTCCTTTATTCCCAGTTCTGAAAGTTTTAAACTCAAGGGAAGTGACATTTACCGAGCACTGTGTGTCAGAATCTAAGCAAAGCTTCATGATGGCAGTGAAACATTGAATATTTTTAGAAATATATGTATATATCCATATAATAAATGTATTGTATTATGTATTTTATATAATATATATATATATATATATATAAGCTTCTGTTCTCAAAGCACTTGCATTCTAATGCAGAAGCCAGTCTGAAGCACACAACTGACGGAAGATTCTTAGAAACATCAAATATATATAGCAGGATGCATGGCCAGGGGCATCAGGAAAGTGGTCTATTTCTTTGAAAACCTGAAAGGCGGGTCTTTTGGACTGAAATTAATTACTCCCATTGAGGTCGGTCATAGGTGTGAGGACTTGTGTGACACCTAGAAAATGTATCACACTGGAGTAGAAGTCACCCTGAAGTCATAAATATAGTCTGAGACCAAAGTTGAGGGCAGGAAGTTGAGAGAGCGGCTGCTTACGGCAATTTGCAGTTACTTGGTAACCTGTTCTGAGGTCCTGGGGAGAGAGAAGGGGGGTTGTAAAACGAGATTTTGTTAAATGAAAGGTTGCTGTAAGAAACCAGAAAGCCAACCAGCCCAGTTTTGGGACTTTGAGAATGAGGGCACTGCAGGACCGTGATTCCCAGCAGGAGCAGAATAGGCAAGAGGCTACCAAACACAGAGGCTAGAGGAGCCAGGGGACAGGGGGAGAAACGGATGTTACAGGGGACTGTGTATGGAAATGTTCTTAGACACAATGACAAAGTGAGCAAGTTGAGAGTGGAATGTGACTAGCTTTCTGAAAACTTCAGCAGTGACTTTAGAAAATCACATTTCTCGCCCTGGCTGGTGTAGCTCAGTGGATTGAGCGCAGGCTGCGAACCAAAGGGTCACTGGTTCTATTCCCAGTCAGGGCACATGCCTGGGTTGCAGGCCAGTCCCCAGTGGGGGGCAGATGAGAAGCAACCACACATTGATGTTTCTCTTCCTCTCTTTCTCCTTCTCTTCCTCTCTCTCTAAAAATGAATAAATTAAAAAAAAGAAAATCACATTTCTCCAACTATTTATCCCCTCTGCAACCAAGAAAAATGGACACCAAGGGAATTGAGAGGCCCTATCCCCATGTTCCCTCCTTGACCTGACTGAGCTCTGTGACCACGGGTGGTTCAGGTCCCCTTTCTAAGCCTCAGCTTACTCATCTATTGAATGGAGGATGTGGAAAGAAATAATAGTTTTGATATGACAGCATCTAATGAGCACCTAATACATTCCAAGCCTGTATAGGGTAATTAATATAATAGTATATATAATAAATACAATATATTATTTTCATATATATAGGGGTGAACAAATGTAGATTTACAGTTGTGAGCACATGAAATAGGGTTTACCCCTGCATTATCATTTATTACTGTATTATTTTCCATATGAACTGTAAACCTACTTCTTACCACCCCTACGTTTATTTGAAATATGTGTTCCATATATGCTTATTTTCACATACAGCTGTAACTTCATGTATATGCTCATGCATATAGCCTACAATAGCCCCGTGAGGTATGAATACATCATGCTATCAGAAGGATTAATTCTGTTTCTCTGGGTCACAAACTATAAGTGGGGCTAGCGGGACTCAAAGCAAGGGCAGCCAAAGGCCAGACCGTCGAATCTTCAAACCAGACAAGATTATCATGAGGACCAGAAAATAAATAAAAGAGAAGAACCATGTATACAAAACCCTGGTGCACGCTAGGAATTCAGGAACATTATTACATTTTCTAAATAATGAAAAAATAAACTGCTGTTCTATAGCAATTTTATATAACACACACCATTTTTCTTCCTTCTCCCAGCATCTTCCATTCTGCATTCTGGCAATATTTATCTCGCATTCAAAGTCAAAACAGAAAGCTCTATCCACTTCTCAAAAGCGCTTGTAATTATTTTTCTATTATTCCATATGCTGTGTGCTCCTAAAGCCATCTCCAATACATCTTTTCTTGGCATCTGTGTCCTGGTTTATCTTCTCCCCACACCCTGTCTGCTCTGAGCCTTACAATAAAACCAAAGGTTAAATGTTTGTAGACTCACTCAACACCCACAACATTAAAACAATTGGATGGGAAATAATCTCATCTCAACACGCTGGGGGAGATCGGCTAGACGCCCATTAGAGTTAATGGGAGTTACAGCCAAAATCAAGGTGAAGGCTTTGCTCCCAAGGGCGCAATGGTGAAGAGAAGAAAAGGGAAGGTTTAAATTGGAAAAACTCTGCAGCTGCATAAAGGCCTCTAGGAATCTAAGTGCTAGACTTTGTAAAAATCACATATCTTTGGGAACTGCTCTCTAGCCCGGGACTCAGACAAAAGTGGGACTAGCTCTTCCATTTAGCAGCTTATAACCTTGAGAAAGTTATTAACCTCAATTAGACCTCAGTTTAGTCATCTTTAGAAAGGGCTTAACAGAAGTATATCATTCATCCAGCTATGATGGATTATATATGGGAGATTAAACGGTATTATGCACACAGAATGCATTGTACAAAGTGAATAGAAGGGAGCTGAGGCCTAACATTATTATTTTCATTATCACCATCATCATAACTGACAGCAAATTCACCACTTTCACAGAACAGAGAATGTCTTAGATACTAACACAAGTCAAACGCCCTCCTAAAGCACAGTCATCACAAATGGCTAGGACCTCGATGGCCACCGCCTTCATCAGACCCCACGGGCAGTCGCAGAGTGATGACTGCCCTCTTACGCACAGCCTCTCCTTCGGCTTCCAACGCACGGACATTATTCCCACTTCACAACTGGCAGAAACAGAGGCTCAGAGAGGTCAAACTCTGTTAAATAGAGTATCATCTGTCATACCTGATAAATAAGGGTCAAGGTCAAGATTTTTACAAACCTTTATGCAGGCTCAATCCACAGCCACATGTGCTTGTCTTCCCAGCCCCTTCCCATCTGTCCCTGCACCATCACAATAACCCCCACATTTAAGGACTGTAGATCCTAACAACGGGGTCATGAACTACAAATGTGGAGTTTACACCCAGTCAGTTCAGAAGGCATTTTTCCTTTGAGCTTGCATGTGCGATACTGAGGTCCCTTGACAAGTACCAGCCAATCTGCACTTGAGAGCCCCTGCCAGATCAATACCTCCCGAGTAGCATCAAAGACAGTCCTCTAAACCATGAGTTTAGCATCAGCACATGAGGTCCAAAGAGAAATCATAGAAAAGGAAAAGAGTTTCATCTCTTTTAAAAGATACCCCAGTCATAAGAGGAAAAATAATAGTCTAAGATTTAAAAGGACACCCAGATATATCTGAAAATGGGGAGGTGGCTATGAAAGTGACATACAGGAGAAACCTGGGGAAGATACAAGTATACCTAGCACTGAAACACCCACAACCTCAGACTCTACTTCCTAGTCTTGGTCCCCGAGAAGGGTCATAAGCACATCACCACTAAACGGTCCTGCTTCTGTTTAAACACCCCCTTTCCATGCTTCCTTCAGACAAAATACCCAGGACTTGAAGGTAAAGCCTTTCTCTCCTGGTAGAGTGCCCTGGGAAATTGTTCCTGAGCCCCTTTGTGGGTCTCCTACACAAATTCCTCTTTAGGGGAGAATTTATCAACCTGGGGAGTCAGATGTAAGAGAGAAGCAGGTAGCAGGCTCTGGAATTTAAAATTAAAAGGAGAAAAAATGGTCCAGCAACAACAAAACCTAGCAGCCCCAGGCCTGTGGATAAATCAAGTGAGCACAGACAGTATTTGGAGAGGAGGGTCTACACACCTGCAGTCCAGGTCAGCTTCCCTCTCTCCTCTGTCACCTGCCTCCCTCTCTCAGTACCCATGTTCAAGGATGGGGTGCATTCGGTTTGAAATGTCATGCAAAACACAAAACACATCACTTGAGTTGAACTGGGTAAATAGAAACCTTCGTTATACACAAAGAGCCAAATTACATCTAAAGTGAGCTATGCGGCCCTTGGGGTCAGAGGCGTTCTCTTAGCAAGTAAGTTTGTGTCTCAGACTTCAACTCCACTCTTTGAGTAAAGTCCTACTCATACATTAACTCATAATCCTCACAACAACACTTTGGGGTGAGTATTACCATTCCCAGTGCACGGATCAGAAACGTGAGGCAAGGGGAGTTCAATTACAGCATCCAATGCCAGACAACACTGAAAGAGCAGAGTGAGGATTCAAACCCAGGTCTCCTAATTTCAAATCCAAGGCTCTTTGTACCACGCCAAAGGATTTCCCTCATATTTTACCACCAACATATGTCCTGCCCCGATGCGGATGAGTTCTCATTGTTGAATGTCTGAGGCTCACATCAGCTCCACTTTGCTTCACCTAAGCTACTCTTTCTTCCCACTACTCTCCCCAGAAACATTTGATCTAAAAATGAAGGAGACCTGACCTTAAATTCTCCAGTGGAAGAAAAAAATAGTTCTCTGTTCCTTTCTTGGATTCACTGACACAGTGGGGACACGGCGCAGCCTCGGATCTCCGCAGCTACCCGATCGGGCTCTGTGTGTTTCCTTCTTTCACTATACCTTAATGTGCCTGGGACAGAAACAGATATCTGATATGACAAGTGTATGTTGGTTTTTTTCCTCCCCGAGATCTGACTGTTCATTTTTGCCTTGGAAGGGCCAGAGTGTCTTTCAAAAGTTTCAGCTCTGGGTTTTTGAGAAACTTATCCGTGTGGCATGTCTGTCACTTTTCACAGTCCTCAAGCAAGTCTTGGCAATTTTCACGTAATGGCATTTGTTGACAGGTTGTTAGGGCTGACAGTGAATATGTTTGAAAAACTGTCAAGCTGGTGAAAAAAAAGTTAAAGAGAGAGCCTCCTTACATTTGAAACAGCATGTTAAACTGTAAGTGCGTCCTCAGAATGCAGAGGCCTCCACTTCTCATCGAGTTATAGGCTCAACAGTGACAGCCTGAGAAGGTGGAATCCCTAAAAATTAATGTCATCTTGTCACTTCAAAGGTCATACAGCACATTACCACTAAACTCTATTTATCTGCATAAAATTGAGTTTGCCTTTAATGCTCAATAACAGGTGAACGAGGAGAGAAGTGACTGCAAATGCAGTGAGGGTGACGCGGGGTGTTTAATTGGGCAAGCAGAACTGCCCAGGGAGTTGGCAGGGAGCCCTAAGATGTGGCATTGAAACTCCAGTCACTTGGACCACCACTGCAGTTGATCTTTAATCAATAGATTTTCGAGAAATGAGTTAATTGATGAGCAGTGACTGAGGCAATGAGTGGACAGAGTGACAATGTCAGTAACCCAGCAGTGTGACAAAAGAAAACCCACCCTGTCCTAAAGGGTTCCACTTCCTGGGCATACCAGAGGTTATAGGGAATGACCAAGGGCCAAGCACACAGCATTTTTCTATGGCCACTGAGATGAGGAAATGACCAACTCTGACCATCAAATGTACAATGGGGGATCACTGTGTGCACAGTCCTAGCCTAGATGCTGTGTGGGAACTGGAGACAAGAAAGAATGCATGCACATCCTGGGAGGCTTGCAATCTGGCCACTAACTCAAGACGAGAACCTGCACTGTGAAATCACAATAGGACAAAATAATGAGACTTCCCACTGCACCATCGCTTTCTTCCAAATCAAGAAAAGTGATGGTGCGGATGTCAATGCCACCTTCCCCTCTCCTGCTCAGCTCTTGCTTGCTGAGCTTTCCTCACCTGTAGATTTACCCACGACCATCTATGAAGACAACCCTAGCACAATTTCGTGGGTTTTTGGGGTATGAAATTCACTGTTCTTGTTAGCTTGGTGATTCTCAGCTGTGGCTATCAAGCAGGTATATCCAAAAATCAGCTGTTTCTGGGTTACTTAATAACCTTTTGCCTATGGGCAACTTATTTAAGCTCTCTGAGACTCAGTTTCCTCATCTGGAGGATAGACTAATGTTGTCTTTATCACTGAGCTGTCCTAAAGATCAAATCTGAGATAATACAGGGTGGGGCAAAAGGATGTTTACGGTTGTGAGTACACAAAACAGTTTATTCTTGTATTATTATTTATTATTTAGTCTTATTTTCCATAGTAACAACTGTAAGCTCACTTTTGCTCACACCCCAATCTGGTATGTACTAGGTGCCTAAGCATTTTTATCTGGGAGACACAGATTCCTGAGGAAATAGAGATGATGGGGGTCATAGAAGTTTCCAGTAACTTTGCTTACTGCTTCAAATGACTTTCTTTTAAAGCTAACCAAACTCCTTTTTAAGAAAAGATCCCTCTCTAGTCATTGGTGTAGTTTATACCAGAATCCATGGGTAAATCTGTGCCCAAGCACATAGCTAGAAACTCCTTTAATCCTTCAGTTCAGAGCATGAGCATTTCTACCAGGGCCTCCCTCCAGTGACTTAGATCTCAGCACTATCCTGGACTTTGCAAGCTCTGCAAGATGTAGAGATTAATCAACCAAGAGCTCTGAGGGGCTGGCAGGGCATTGCGCCTGAGGGACAGGCCTGCTGTCTCCTCCCCGCTCAGGGAAGAGTTTATTGTACAGGAGAGTCAAGTCCGATTTTACAGTGCTGGCTCTGAGAATACCCAGGGCAGTGGGCAGAAAGCTGACAACGGAGGAGTCTAGGGTGCTGGACTTGCCTTCACAGCAAGAGACTCCTGCTGCAGCAGGGGTCCAAAGGCAAGAGAGTTGGAAAAAACCCCACTGGAGACAGCTAATAATAAAGAGAAATAACAGCTTTGGTTTTAAACACTTTTAACTAACTATGAAAAATACACAGAGAAGTACACTAATCATAAATGTATCTCAAGGAATTTTTACAATGTACCCACACTCTTGTAGCCAGATCCAAAAGTGACTAAGAACATGTAATATGTGACCAGCGCCCCCCCCCTTCCATCCTCATTACCCCGTAGTGAGCAGCCATTTCGCCCTCAGAGGCAACCACACTCCTGACTTCTACCATACAGCTGACATCTGCTTGCCTTTGAACTGTATGTAAACAGAACCACACCCTATGCGTTCCTTTATGTCAGGCTTCTTTCACTTAATGTTATGCTTGTGAGAGTCATCCAAATCGTTTCATGTAGCAATAATTCATTTTTCTCTCTTTGCCTGACCAATTATCGACAGACATTTGAGCTGGTTGGGGTTTTGACTAACGTAAACGGTGCTTCTATGATCACTCCTGTACATGGCTTTGGGGTGGAGTTGCCGGTTATATGTTGTGTTTTGTGCAACCGAACAGGTGTCAGAAGTGGTTGTACCAATTCACACTCTCACCAGCAGTGTCTGTGCGTTCCAGTTGCTCCACATTCTCCCCAACAGCTGGTGTTCTCAGGAAAAATGTCGGCCATTCTTGTGGGTATAATAGCTACTTCTTCTTAAGGTTTTATCATGTACCAAGCTTGATGTTAAGCAGTTTATATGTTTTATATGTTTGAGTCTTTCAGAAGCAATATTCCCCATTTTTTTTCTGATTGGGAAACTGATATTCAGAGAAATTAAGCTATTTTTTCCAAAGTCACTTACTTCCTGTGTGAGAACTGGGATCAAATCCCAACTCTGTATGACTTCAAAGCATGTGCTATTTCCGTGATATGTTATTCTCAATTAGTTTTTAATTGATTTAAAAGGCCTGTTTTATTCCCACGGGGACTTCAAAACTTTCAGTTATAACAATGTGTCTTAGGGCTGCTATAATAAATCATAATTGAGTGACTTAGCCAATAGACATTTATTTCTTGCAGTTCTGAGGATGGGAAGTTCAAGATCAAGGTACTGGCCTATTTGTTTCCTGGTGAGAGCCCTCTTTCTGGTTTGTAGATGGCTGTCTTCTTACATGCTCACATGGCAAGGAAAGAGAGAGGGAGTAGGGGAGAGAGAGAGATTTGGGAGATCTTGTCTCTTCTTATAAGGGCACTAAGCCCATCACGAAGGCTGTATCCTCATGAACGAATCACTTCCCAAAGGCCCCCACCCCAAAATACCATCACATTAGGGTGTCAATATAAATTTGAAGGGGACATGGACTTTCTGTCCAATTGACCTGGTCACAAACTATTCCCTATAAGTAGGCAATCTGAAAACTAAGTCACAAAAAAGGAGTAAATTACCAAGAGAAAAAAAAAATGGTGCACAATGCATGCAAATGTGAAAATGTTAATGGTTGAAATCTTTGACATTGTGTCTCAGTGAGACAAGCTCTCTTTTAAACTGCTAGACTAGCTGGCCCTGCATTTTGCTTCTTTAATTGCAAAGAGACTGAGGGGTAAATGATTGGTGCCAAAACACAGAGCAGGATGTGGCCAAGGACGGAAAGCTGGTTTTTTGGCAAAGAGAAGAGACTTGAACTAAGAGAAAGACAAAGGGATATTTTATCCTCGGTTTCAGTCCCCCAACCCTGATCCTACTGAGGTGTTAGGGAAATTATTAACCTGCCCAGCTTCTCTTCATATTCCCGAGAACATACTTCTCATAACCCACATTAACCGTCTAACTTGAGCCCCTGCAAGGCTTTTCCAGGCTTCGTTACTCTCTGCAGCTGAAGTCTGAGCTTTCCCCATTTTCTGATGGTGGGACTCCATTGAAAACCAAAAGAGTACTTCTCTTTGGCTTCTACTATACTTCCTTTTCTCCGAAGGCTGTTTCACAAAGCTTTGTTCTGCAGCTCTGCTGTTCACCTTACCTCTCTTTTCTCTATTCCTTCCCAATCTGCCCTTTTTAGTCCCAAATCCCATGATGTAAGGGAGTTACAGATCGGTGAAGCATGTCTCTAATCTAGTCCAGGTATTCTGTAAGCCCTTGAAAACCCAATTTCTGCTGCTGATCTTGGACTTGAGTACGAAAATGAACTAGAATTTAATAAGAACTATTCAGGCCATCATTCTTGGAAGCATAAATAGTTACAAGCATGCATAGTAGCATCTATGTTGTGGAAAGCCAAGGTATGATAAAGTCAAAGCAATATTGTAAAGATTAGT
The DNA here is from genome assembly GCA_007922815.1 of Macrotus californicus. Lineage (NCBI taxonomy): Eukaryota > Metazoa > Chordata > Mammalia > Chiroptera > Phyllostomidae > Macrotus > Macrotus californicus. Next base: position 3,793 of record VMDR010020943.1, on the reverse strand, counting down.
AACAAAGAATAATTTTGCATATTTTTCTTTTAAGAATCAAAAATGAAGTAGGAGTCAAAGGAACAAGGCAATACCTGTAAATTCATCAAAAGCAACAGAAGAATTAAAAAAATTGCTAACTTTTCTCTTTCCCATGGTTCCTAAGATCATTTAGTTTCTGAGAAGTTTAGCAAATAATCCAGGAGTAAAACAAGGCCTAAGCTCCAAATTCCAACCAAGGATTTGCATCAAAAGTGTGACCCTGGACGAGTCACTTAACCCAGAGTAACAGTTGCAAACCCTTGAGGCTCTTTTGAGAATTCAATTAGTTAATACATATTAAGCCCTTAGAAGGTCCCTGGACAAAGAGCAAGTTCTTGTTAGATGTTAGCTATTTCGATGGTGAAAATGGCTGTTGAGATTATGTTGATGATAATGATGTTGAGGTTGATGATGATGATGATGATCATGATTACCTCCAACCTAAACCAAGTCAGGAGACAGGAAGTCACCAAGGTGTGCATGCCACCAATCCTGAAAGCAGAAACAAAATACACACAAAATTCTTCTCTTCTCGATCTTTGTGTTGACTGCCAAAGTTCCTTGTCTGGTAAAAAAAACACAAGGAGGAACTCTGGCTTTAGTTGTTTAAATAGGCACAAGTAAGTAAAGAAGAATTTGACTGTCCAGGGTAAGGCCTGAAATGCTAAATCAGTGAACAATGAAAGGCTTTGAGCGACTGAGAGACAAGCTAGATGAGGCTAGCTATTTAGTGATAACCTTGGAGAAAGGAAAATATCTCCCTGATGGTTGTCCCCTACATGACAGGCTGCTCCAGGCTGCTTAGACATCATAACTATTTGTCCACTGCTATACACGGCAAACTCCCAGCTTTCGGGGTCATCTTGAGAAAACAGGAGATGGAAGGTGTATCTGCCACTCTAGATCCACCTCCCAACGGGTCCTAGAATTCAGTTATGTTGTTGACCCAGTTGGGGTGAAGGATAGCTTCCCCAATCAGGTTGTGCCTGAATCACCCAGCCCCTACAGTGGATGTTGCTTTATCCTAATTCTGTAATCCACCATTGGATCACCAAAGAATTCATGCCACTTAGCGATTTTTCTGCCATCTTAGTTCAATTCAAGATCCCAGATAAATCTAAGAGTTTGACATTCATTCTTCTGTGTTTACAGACTCTTTTTGAATATGTATGGATAATCTGGAACAAATTTTCAAGAATAATGTCATTGACCAGTAACATACTTTCTTCCCCCTCTCTCTTCCTGAAGCCTTCTCTCCCCTGCCTCTAGGTCCCAAGTGTCTGTGCATCACCCTTTCGCTGCCCACAAACCCCAAATCTGACACTCCTATTCATCTAATGCTCCTTCCTGTCCGAAGCCCTACGACACAATGGTGACCCTTTGACAGGACACCCAGTGAGCCATTTTTAGATTCCTCATGTCCTAGCTAATGTTAACTCTGCTCACAAGAGTCCTTTTAGAACAGCAAGCAGTATCAATGAGATCAGTTTACACTGAAGTCATAGACCATATCATTGTTTCAAGGGTATTTGCATTTTAAAAGGACAGGTTAAACCAACTGAATCTCCTCCCCTGAAATGAGAGGCAACATGACTAAAGCACTTCCAGGCTCCATAGAAGGACTGTATTGAGGGCTGAAGCACCTTGCCAGCACTTCAGATCACTCACGGATTCTGTCTGTGTTAGGGTCTGTCTTGGGCTGAGGGTTCAGGTGTGTCATTGTGGCTGATTTCCTAGTTTCCCATCACACCATACTGCAGGGTCTCCAAACAGCACGAGTAAGTGTTGAAACGGGAAGAAGGACAGTACTTATGGGACTCCTGCACCAGGCACAGCAAATGCTGGACATTATAAGGGTGCAAAGAAAGAGAGTCTCTGGCTGAAACATTTGTGGTCAGGACAACACTGCTGTCACTCCTTCGCCATTTCTAGAATCTCCTTTCCCTTAGGGGTTCAGCTTAGGGTTTCCCAATGACAGGGACTCACAGGAAATTCGGAAGGTGGCAGTGAAGTGGAAGCCATTGTTTTGGGGAGCCAAGGGGAGCAGCTTGTCAGACGTCTCCATGAGCTCCTACTCTGCAGGGCAGTGCTAGATGCAGAGGCGAGGCTCTTTCCTTCCCCAGGGAATGTGGATTCTCCATCTGCCCCAGTGTGTCAAGCCTCAGTCACTAGTGACCGTGTCTCGGACAGTCTGGCTTCCAAGCCATCACACCTGGCCTGCTCCCACATTCATGGAAGCCAGATTCAGACAGTAAACTTCCTTTTCCATAATACATGGAGTGGCTGTGTTTCCCTGACTAATCCCTTTTTTTTCTTTCATTTTGTGTAAAACTAAACAGGGCTGTGTTAGCTACTCCTCCCACTGAAAGGGAAAGTCTAATTCTCCTCTCTTTGCCTCTGGACTGGCCTCAGTGACAGCAGTTTCCGCTGTAACCAGCAGGAACAGCAGTGAGATGCCAGAAGACAAATCAGTACAGGTGAGTCACATGTACTCAAAGGCTGAGCGCCTGCTTGATTGTGGAGGTTACTACTACGTATGGGTTATTATTGTTAATGAACCCTTGTTTATACCCGCAGGCTGAAGAAGCCGGTGTAAACTAAGCATATATTTTTTTAATTACTTTATTGTTGTTTAAGCATACATTTTTAAGACTTGTTTGTTGTTATTATAAATCCCAGCACAGTGTACATCTGCACCACAGACTAATTATTAGCCCTAGAATAGGCATGTATTGATACATTTACTATAAATGTAATGATTCTGCTAGAGACAGATTGGAACTTGGGGGAGGATATGGATTCTCAGAGATCTGGGGATTGCACTAAGTTAAAAAGAAGCTGATACTAAAGAACCCCCATGGCCCAAATTCAGGACCCTGGGTGGGTTTAGGGTTCATTAAGAAAGAAGGAGAATGTTATACAGCCTGTGAGGCTCTTGATTGCTCCAAAATCCTAGATGGATACCAAAAAATTAAGTGTACCAAGAAAATGATCTTTAAGGCCCCTAGATGGGGATCTGAAATTTAAAAAAAAAGAAAAAGAAATTCTTTCTTTAAAAAAAAGGTGGAATACACAGTAAGGATATGGCCAGAATTTTCGAGTAGCAAAACTGTTTTATAGCCCTAAAGTTTGAAAACGAATGTAGATTTGGAGACAGGACACAGGAGAGGCTGTTTGTCTGTAGTGAAATCTGAAAGGTTCACAAAACCTAGGCTGTTCCTCAAAGCAGCCACACTGTGCAACTTCAGTAGGCTCTTACTGACTGCGTTCCAGGCAGACAGTAATCTCTGCAGGAAAACTCCAGGGAAATAGGAACCCTGGTGAGTGAGATACGGCAACAGCGGCAGATACATGAACGACAACTTGGCACAATAAATACTATTTTAAAAATTGCATACCCTTTACTCTGTAATTTCACTTCTAGTAATATGTCTTAGGCAAATGACAAAGATGAAAATATATACACACACACACAAAGATGTTTCTTGTGGTATTGTTTACTTTATCAATCAATTGTAAGGATTTAAATGATGAAGAGTATTAAGATATTATGAGAAAACCTCTAATAGAAGTCAATGTGAAAAATGGGATTAAATAGGAAATCAATAATAAAAAATCTATAAAATACCCAAATATTTTTTTTAAAATACAACATGCTTCTAAATAATCCATGGTTCAAAGAAAAATATACTATAAAAATGAGAAAATATTTTTAGTGGAATGATAATGAACAGCACCTTGTGTCAAAAATGGGTGATGTACCTAAAGCAGG
>VMDR010020942.1:0-17201 GCA_007922815.1 Macrotus californicus | reverse complement strand
TAAAATTTTTAAATTTAGAAGTTTTCCCAATTCAAAATATCCATCTTCTGGCCAGTGACAGTAAGATTTACAGTGACTCTAGCCAATAAGCCTTTTGTGACCTAACTAGGAAAGCAAAAGGCATCCCTAAGAGCTTAAAGCAAAGGACACAGCCCTTACAGACCCAGCACTTCATTCTCAGAGTTAGCCTACCAATGATAGGGCGAGCTGACTTTCAACAGCTCCTCCGAGACACAAGGGATCATGTGCCTTCTTCCCTTTTGAACAGGATAAGGTTTAAGATTCCCCAAGATTGCATCCACAGCCTGTTTGGCTGTCTGCCAGATGCATATGTCTCATTAAACTGGCAGAGATAAGAGACCATCTCTGGAAGCAACAGGGTTAATACAAGGGCACTCAAAACAAGTTTTTACCAGAGTGTTTGCTCAAGAGACTAGTTTCATAAATATTTTTTTCTGTCAATCTAAATTTAGATGAGAGACAGAAAAACCTCATTACCTCCAACTCCCACCAAATTCTGCAGACAAAAAATCAGAGAGGCTGACAGGGTGAATGCTTACCACCTCTCTGCAGGCTGTGGTCAGCTGCCCATGATATCTCAGCAGCAGCAGCCCAGGGAGCTAACACTGATGCCGCCAGTAATTTTCCTGGCTGGCTCACTAAACTGTACGGGCTAAAAAAAATATTAAAACGTTTCCCCCACCTTCTAAATTCTTCTGGCTGGGTAAATAATCCAATTAATAGGAACAAATTAACAGGAGAAAAATCAAGTTTTAATACATGAATGTGGGATATTCACATAAGCATAAAAATTCCAAAGGTAGTGAGGCAATGTAAGACTGGGCATGTGAGACATTCTGGACAAAGAGAAAAGGGGGATGGAAACAAGGTCTGAGACTTCAGAAGTGAGAATGAGTGATTTACAGGTAGTTGAGGAAGAACAGTACATACATGGCAGGGAAACCCTCCGGGACAACTCAGAAGCAATGGGACTCAGGGCGGGTGTAGCTAACAGGTCCCTGTATGAAGCCCTGTATTTACCATACTTACTTCACATTAGGCTAAGAAGACATCCTAAGTTCTCCTCCTGAAGCAAGTTTCTCTGTCTGAATCTCATGAGCAGGAAACGGGGGTGGGAGGGGGTTGGGTGGGGTTCTTTCCGCATCTTGTTTCTTAATAAAAAGCTTAAAATCAATATTCTAAAAGGCAGTTTTAGAATGACAAAACTTTTGTTTCTTTTGCTGGTATGGTGTATCAGTCACTTGTATGGCAGTTTTTAAAAAATGTCCATCTGAACTGTCTACAATTGTATTTGAATTTCTCCAATTATGAATGAGATGCCTGTTTAATATGATTATAGACCACTGTATTTAATCCTTGTTCAAGCTGCCTGTGTCTCTTACTTGTTTGCTCACATTTTGTATTGATTTGTGTAAATGCTTTGCAAAAACAAAAATGGGAATTAATTATTTAGCTTTCCTATATTGCTCTTATTTCTGTTCTTTTTTGTTTGTCTTTATAATCTTATTCTTATTGATAATACAGAGATTTAAATACACCTTATTCGGTATGAATTAGTCAGTCTTTCTTTTTATGGGTCTGGAATTTGTGATCTGTTTAGAAAGAACTTCAAAATGTATAAAACTCTTCCTTCCTATCCTGGGGTTGGGAGGGAGACTGCTTGGAATATGTCAGCCACCCTGACATGCTGATTCTTTCCAGCTGAAAACAATTAAAACCCAATAAACTTAGGAAGAGGGATTTTTTGTTTTGTTTTGTTTTGTTTTGACCTCCCTCTTACCTGCCTAAGAATATTCAGATAGAAAAACTTGCTTCAGGAAGGGAACTTTAGCATATGGTTAGCACACACAAGTTGAGTGTGGCAGACAGGGAGCATCCAAGCAAGTGTCTGCTCACCAGCTTCGCCTTTGTGTCCCACTGTTTCTGGCTGGCCCTGCAAGAATTTATTTACCAAATGTTGGCTCCTTCTCATCTGCCTGTGAATTTTCTACCTCTCCCCCCGCCCCCTTACTCCAAAATATCATGTATACTTTATTTTGCCCTATTATCTTTGGAATTTTCATGCCTATGTGAATTCCTTATGCGCATGTATTAAATTCAGTTTTTTCCCTGCTAATCTGCTGAATGCCATTTGAGTTATTCAACCAGCCAGAAGAACTAAAGGGGCAAGGGGAAAGTTTCTTATAGAAAACTGATAACTTTATTACTTTAAAAACGTTTAAAAGTAAAAATTATAATAATAGATCTCTATATTTTATAGCAAGTTTGTAACAGATTCATTCATTTCATTAGCATTTATTTAAAGTCTAAGCCATATGATATAGATGAAAAAAATACCCTTTGTCCCCAAGGAACTCTTATTCTTGTGGGAAGACATATAGTTAATTGTTAATTATGTATAATACATAGTGTATATAATGCAATTATATATAACTATAATATATTACATAATTAATTCATTAAACATCTAGGGAGCCCTTTATGTTAATGTATTATATATATATGCACACACAGTAGAATTCATTCATCACAAAATTAGGGCATCCTCCCACAGAGGGGCAAATAGATGATCTTGCTTTTAGGACAGGCATTCTGTCTAGGATGTGTGTGAAGTAGCACAGAATATGCAGAAGTCAGCATAGTGGCTAAAGCAGCTTCGGGAAGATGTGAGAGCAGATGGGCTATAGTCCCTGGGGAGGAGGGGGTAGGGGCTGAGCTGCCAATTAGAGGATTTCCAGAAGGTTTAGTCTGTCCCTTTTCACATTCAGGTAAATTTTAAAACCTTATTTTTTACTGAAGAAAGAGATGGGAGAAACTACCCAATAAGTATGAGAAATGCTAACAAGTGTGAGGCGAACAATTACATGGCATGAAAAAGAATCTTGTTGGGGTAATCTTTAGCATAGAACCCACTGAGAAGCTAAATCCAGGAGATATAGCTATAAGGTTCAAAGCTACTTGTGCAGCAGGCAGTTAAAAAGGCATGAGCAGAGCAGGAACAATGGGCCAGGTACTGAGGGTCACCGTGTCAGAAAGCCCTGGGTACCTAGCAATGGGTAAAACTGGGCAGGGCCTGCCCACATGGTTACCTTTCCTCCCTTGGAATATTGCTGGTAATGCAGTTTAGACTCCTAATTTTTCAGATCACTACTCATGTGATTGACCACCTTAGGGGAAGGACAAAAGAGTGGGAGAATAGCCTCCTCTGACTCCCATACAAGCCCTTGCATGACTACTCCCTTAATCACTGAGCCCTGAAGATAACATCTAGGCCTCAGTTGTGTTTTGGCTCCAGACTCAGGAAAGCAGCAAGGTCAGGTGGGTGGATGCTATGCGTGACATCAAGACCAGCTGTGATGATTAATGGCCCCTGCCCCGGTGCTGACAAATCAGTAGAGACCATGACCCTGAAAGGACAGACCTGGAAAGTTGATGAATATTCTATTGAGATTCTCCCCTGGGACCTACAGGTAAAAACCCTCAGGACAGAGGACCCAGTATGCTCTTTTTCTCTCTTGAGCAAGCCCTTGCCTTTTCCCACCTCCTTCTTCTCCCAGGGTTCTCTCTCTCTCTCTCTCTCTCTCTCTCTCTCTCTCTCTCTCTCTCTCTCTCAGCACACTCATGCCTTTCCCCCTTTTTTTCCCAGAGGCACATTCTGCCTTTCTTTTTCCTAAGCTCCAAGGGCCCTTCTTTTGGCTCTGTAACTTGTTTCCTGAGCCCACGCAGACCAGCTGGCTCACCTTTTCCGTCTCTGTGATGTTCTAAATAAACTTTTGCTTGTATTTGAGTCTTGGCTCTGAAACATTTTTTTAGCCAGAACTCAAGTACTGAGGTCGAACTCAAGTACAAGGTCTTCCTGCTGGTAACATTCTGGTCTAAAAGTGTCCAGTGTTTCTTGAAGCAGCAGTACGACATGCAACAGCCCACATACCTCCATGTGTGCAGATTTCGTTCAAGGTGCACACTACAAGCAACTGAGGAAAGACTCAGGGCTTACACAGGATCACTAGGTGAGTATCCACAGCCCTGCTTTTAAAAAGAAGAAACTGAAGTGCAGAAAAGTTGAATAGTTTACCCAAGGTAAAATCTCAGTGTATCCCAGACAACACCTGGCAGTTAATGCTGACTTGTTCCTAGCATCTGTTTCCAATATTTTGCTGTGAATAAACATGACAAGGTTTGGGACATGTTACCCCAAAATATGGCATCTGGCATATTGAATATTTTAACTGAAGGAACTTGAGAAATGGCAGGTACAGAAGGACTTTCTGACCTTCCCCTGAAACTTGTGAGTAGGAACATGCCTTCCATTAACCCAGAGGAGAGAAGTATCAGTATCTCCGTATGTGATACAGGGAGGTTGTGAGAAATCTGAATGAACTCATACTCTTCATTCTATCATGCTTTCCCAGGACTTCCCACTTTTCATCAAACCTAGCCTAGAAATGCTAAGATTTAACTGCTTCTTTGGGTTTTCGTTTCCTAATGAATGCTCCAGTGTCGTGTAAAACTTGTATTAAATAAACGTGTCAACTTTTCTCTTGTTAATCTGTCCTTTGTTACAGAGATCCAGCCAAGAACCAAAAAGGGTAGGAGAAAGCTACTTTTCCTCCCCAACAAACCTCCTGTTTAAATATGATTGTCCCATTCAGCAACTCTGCTGCTGCCCCTACGTCCCCATCCAGTATTCTCAGCTTCAGCCCTGGAGTCCTGGAACGGAACAGAAGCCGCAACCTATTGACAGCAGAGTTGGTTTGACTAATGGTCAAGGTTTTTAATTTTCTGCGCCCGGAAAGTCAATCTTAGCTCTCCCTGTCTCCTCCAGCCCAATCTACCTGAGACTGCCCAGCTCCCTAGTCCTAGGTACTTTTCCCTGCCCAGAGCCCCAGACCTCATGCCTTTGGACCAGGTCTAGCACTTGAGACTCTAGCTTCCCTGCGAAACAATCTGACACAGGATCTTGTTCAGACCTGGGCATTTATCTTTCATTCTTTTACTTCTCTTTAAGTAATGAAAATCTGTGACTCCATCCGAACACTCCAGCAGCCCGCAAGGTGAGGGAAGATGTACTGTGGACCAAGGGTCTTTTTTCTTGTTGCTTATAAATCAGGTCTCCCCTGCCCCACAAACATCTGTAAAGCATCTCATTTGCTCCTTGTATCTGTGGTTGAGGAAGAGTCAAATGCAACAGGTGCACCCTCTTTTTCCCAGATCCCAAGGGAACAGAGTTACTGGTGCTGGAGTAGAAGCCAAAGGTCAGCCCCAGCTATCTTTGGTTTCAGTCCCTTGATGGACAGGCCTCTCCATCAGAACAAGGATCTACTTCGGGCTTACCTCCACTTCTTGGTCATCTTCTTTTGTCAGTAGAAAGTTGACTTGATAGAAAGACAAGGTATTAGAAACAGTGCTCTTTAAATTTTTTTAAAAAATGTATTAATTTCAGAGGAGGGGGAAACATTGATTTATTGTTCCACTTATTTATGCATTTGTTTATTGATACTTTTTAAAAAAGATTTTATTCATTTGTTTTTAGAGAGGGGAAGGGAAGGAGAAAGACTGGGGGAGAAACATCAATGTATGGTTGCCTCTCATGCACCCCCTACTGGGAACCTGGCCCACAACCCAGGCATGTGCCCTGACTGGGAATTGAAGTGGCCATCCCAGTTCCTTTGGTTCGAGCAGGCTGGCACTCAATCCACTGAACCACACCAGCTAGGGCCATTTGTTGATTCTTGTATGTGTCCTGACCTGGGATCAAACCTGCAACCTTGGCATATTGGGACGGTGCTCTAACCAACTCAACACTGCCCTTCTTACAGTCTTACATCTACTTACTCCCTTCCCCCTTTACCCCACAAATCCTTCTCATCTCTTCCCGTACCCTAGTTTGCTTGGTGATTCACTCTCCCTCCTACTCCCCTGAAGGTCGCCCACAGCTTCCTGGCCCTCATCTGCATTGCCATAGGTTGGCTGACTGGCCAGGTGCTCAGAGCTCAGTGCAGGCTGCCTCAGGAGTGAGCCCAAGGGAGCCCTGCCCATCCACCTTGTGTTTGTGTGCTCCGCCTCCACTCCCCATCCAGCTTATCCCTTGGAGCTCCATCACCATCTGTCATTGCCTGTGGCCTGGGTGGCTCCTCTGCTTGGACCATAATTTCTGTGAGGGTAGAGACCATGCTCCCTTGTTTACTCTTGGATATTCACCATCCAGCATTGTGTTGACATATATAGAGACACAATATATTTGTTGGTTGAATGAATGCATGGAATCTTTCTCTCAGTCTGTCTCTCTCTCTCTGTATGTGTAGACATGGAGGGGTGCACATGGGTAAGCTGCTTACAGGGAAAGGGTTCAAAGTATAATATTGATCACTTAGGAATAAATAAAGAGAAAAACTGTAACTTTTTGATTGGCTGTGTAAAGGTAAAATTTATAGCATAATTAGTGGTCTACCAAATGATCACATTTGCCTATTCCTCCTGGCAAGACCTCCTCTTACAATAGGGTCAGATGTGATACCTTGAGTACTTTTCCAGCTTCCCTTGCATCTAAGACAGGCCTGTGACCCAATCCTGGACAATAGCACCTGAGGAGAAACCTGATGGTAGCTTCTGAGAGAGGGGTTATCTTTTAATCAAAGACTCATAGGTGCACATGTACCTCCCATTCAGCAGGATACTGTGTCTACAAGGGATGCCTGGGATAGCAGCTGTCTCATGACCACAACGGACAAGCTGATGATACACTGAGAATAGAGGCTGGGATAGAAAAAGAGCAAGAGTTTGGGTCTTTGAGTAGGAAAACCCTTCTTTCCTTGTCTCTCCTTTACTCACACACTACTCCACTTCTGACACTAGGTATGTGTTGGCAGGGGTGGGGGGCAAGATATTTCTCACATCCAGCAATTCTCTGTGGCACAAGCTGGGTGTCCTCCAATTTAACTCAATTCTGACACTGTATACCTGGAGAAAGCATGAGATGCCACAGTTAAGGGTTCAATTCCATGAATTAAGGGAAACACATTTACCAGTTTATTATATAATAAAGGATGCAGATGAACAGCCAGATGGAGAACTACCTGGGGTGAGGTCCCAGGCACAGGAGCTTCTGTCTCTGTGGAGTTGAGGTGTGTCACCAACTTGCAAGCTCCCTGAACACTGTAGTTTTATAACTTTATGGCACTTCCTTAGTATCAATTATTAACTCCATTTCCACCTGGAAATGTTGTTAATCATGGTTTGGTTTTACCAGTGACCAGGTGACCAGCCCCCACCCAGCCCTCATCCAAGAGCCACCCAGTGTCACCTCATTAGAACAAAAGATGCTCCTGGGGCTTTTATCACTTGGGAATTTACAAGGGTTTTAGGAGTCTTGTGTCATATATAGAATATATATATATATACATATATATATATATATATTCTATAATTTCACAGTCTTTGATGATAATGGTGAGCCAGCTTTGAAAAAGCCCTTCCTCTGGGCTCTTGGACATTTGAAAAATCTGGAAATTTACTATGGCCATTTACATGAACAAATGGTCATTTCTGAGTAACACAAGAAAAACTGTATACCAATAAATATAGACTGACTTTTATGATTTGGGGGACTTTTAAAAATCTATTGAAGGGAACCAAAGTTTTGCCACCCCAAAGCTGCCATTTTGGGATACCGATTTTAAGCTCTTTATTAAGAAACAAGACTCAGAAAGAACCTCTGATCCAACCACCTTTCCTGCCCAAGAGATTCACATGGAAAAGCCTGCTCCAGGAAAGGAATTTTAGGATGCCCCCTTAGCCACAGTTGAATTAAGCAGCGTAAATAATCTAGATACTGCTTGAGTCCCATTGTTTCTGAGCAGCCCTGCGAGGTTTCCCTGCCCTGTGTGTTCTGTCCTTCCTCAACTACCTGTGAATTGCCCCTGCTCACTTCCAAAGTCCCGGACCTCCTTTCACCCCCTGTCCCCTCTGTCCAAACTGTCATGTATTCCCAGTGTTGCCTCACTCTCTTTGGAATTTCCATGCTTATGTGAATTCCCCATGTACATGTATTAAAACTTGATTTTCTCCTGTTAATCTATGTCTGTTAGTTTGATTATTAATCCACCCAGAAGAACTTAGAAGGTGGGGAAAAAAGTATCAATTTGTTTTAGCCCCCACACTATTTATAGATGTTGTGCCTCTGAGTTACTGTTCATATTTCATAATTATTAATGAAAATTTTGGAAAGGGGTGAGACCTTCTTTTATAATTCTTTCCATTTTCTGTATTTTCACATCTGCAAATGAAATTCTTGATGTCTAGAAGGTGCCAGAGCCACGTGGATCATCATGTAGGCCTGCGTATGTCGCTGTGGCCATTGAGATTCTACCAGTCAGTGAGGGGCTTTTAAAGTCTTTTTGCTCTGTTAATCCAACTGAGAATCAGGAATGCTGGTTATGTTATGAAAATCTGGTTCCAAGAAATGGTGAATGGAGTGCGAAGACCAGGGAGTCTGGGCAGATGTTGCAGATGTAGAACTTGGAGGTAGGTAGGAGGATATTAGTCATTCCCACGTGGGTTCAAGTAGCGTTAGTTACTAAGGAGCAAGTTCTTCCCATGGTTCTAAACCGCCTTTTCTAAAGACTCCGCCTTTGCACCTCAGTTTAAAGGGAAATGAACAGTCATGAATTTCCGTGGGATTTCCCGATTTCTCTGTAATTCCCTTGTATCCTAGTGGCCATACCACTCAAGTCAGGATGAACGCAGGTCAAAATTCATTTGTGAGTATATCCTGAAGAAAATTGCAGCCAGATGTGTGTTGGGATCGTTCTTTTCTATGCACGCAGTACCAGGCTGTTTCCACAGGGGGGCAGGAGTGGCCACTAAATAAGAACCATTGGCCTGAGTGGAAACAGATTTATAGGAAATGTAATCTCTTAGCTCTGCACAGCTCACAATCAATCTGTTGTTTTAAAAATGTGCAATTTCCTACATTCTTGAACAAGCCGAGTTCTGCTTATTAACATAGAAAAGAGACAGCCTACAAAATGGTCCTCAGAAATGAAGAACAAAAGGCAGCTCAGCGAGGTAACAGGAGACCAGCAGGGCGCCAGGAGCTTGGGTTCTCCTTATGCCTCTGGCATGACCGAAGTTCCTTTGTCGCCTTGGGCCTCAGTATTTTCTTAGATGAAGGAAGGAGAGGGGTGTGTGTGTGTGGTATCGATCCAATCTCAGATTTCCCTTCTGTGGGACATCCTCTGATTTATGGTAAGGAGGTTATTTACACAGCCTTACTGTGAGACGAAGGTCTGGACCAATATAGTGGTGGCAGGAAAGAAAAAGAAAATTGTAAAAGATTATTGCTTTAGGGTACTTGAGGATAAATACGTGTCACATTTCTTTATTTGTGTAAGTCAAATCCAACCTGACCTCTAGGACTCAAGGCCCTTGGGAAAGAGAAAGCTGGTGGGGGCTCCGTCTCTCCTGGAGGACCCTGCCCAGGGGAGGACTAGTCAGAGTTCTTTCTCCATGGTGGTGTCCGGTCCAGCTCAAGCTTGCTGAATTGCCCTGCAGGAGGGGATGCAAAGCAACAGAAAAAAGACTGACCATACTTAGTGAGTGCATGCTTTTTGGCTGGAATGAAGGGGAAGGCTTTTGGTATTCTTAACTTAGAGAGGCATGAAAATAAGCTGCACTGGGGGGAAAGTTAATGCATTTCATTCATCCATTTGTTCATTCACTCTCTCTTTTTTTTTTTTTTTTTTTAGTTGAATGGAGATGGCGCTCCAGGCACCAGGGGTCTGTGATAACCAATTTCCTCATGGACTTTATTGGCAAGCAGGGGAGGCAGACAATTGAACTAACAAACATGGCAGTAAGTAATTACATGATTACACAGTGTCGCAAGTGCTCTAGATGCTGCTATGAAAGCCTTAAGAAGAGTGTCATCAAGGAAGTCACTGGATGTCCCATTTAAACTGAAGTTTCCTGAGGCTCTTCTGCATCCTCATCCGAGTGCTCTTTGTCTTGCTTTGCTATTAAACATGTCAGGTATGTGTTCAGTAAGTGTACCCTAAGTATCTTCTATGTCTTAGGCACACTGCTAGGCCTTGGGGCTATAAAAAGTCGAGTAAGGCTGTGTTGTCCCCATTGTCTGCAGATCGGAAGTGCTTAAGCTCTACAGTCTACCCTCCAATACCTAGTAGCCTTGGGCAAAGTAATTAATTTCTTTAAGTCTCAGTTTATGCATCTGGATAATGGGAATAATGGTAGAATCTACCTTTAGATTATTGTAAGAAATCGTATAAATATTTTAAGGATGTGTCTATAATGATATATTAAGTATAAAGCATGGATAATGATATAAATGCTATCAATCATATAAATGTTATAACTGTAATAAATATTAAGTGCTTAGTACAGTAATTAGTGCAATAGAGAGCACTAAATGCTACCTGTTACTGTAATTATTACTTTTGGAAGAGCTCAAATCTGTTGGGGGAGGCAAATAAACTGTTAGAGAGAAGATAAGTATAAAAGGATCAGACCCCTGGATAAAACTGAGGGGCAGCTTTGGGAAGGAAATGACTCTTGAATTAGTTTAGCAATTTGCCTGACCCCTCATCCACAGAATGAGAGAGAGAGAGAGAGAGAGAGAGAGAGAGAGAGAGAGAGAGAAAGCCAGCCAGGGGGACAGGAGCATCCACTCTTTTGCAGAAAAAGCTGTAATAGCAAAGCCAGGGTTTTGTGGGAAGATCGCTTGTCTTATCTGCCCATTTATGCACTAGGGTAACTCAGCACTGGGGCGTCACATTGTAGGCTTCCAGTTACACAGAAGTAGAGGTGGGCTGAGCTGGAGGGTGTGTGGAATGCACAGACATGCCTGCTCTGGCTCTCAGGATGCTGGTTTACTTCTGTGTCCACATGAAGTCATGCAACTGGTTCTACTGAATTTTTCACTGGGTTAATGAATGATGTTTGGGTACCAGAGAGAAACAACCTAAAAGAGACTGATGGCCAGTTTCTCTCTGCATTATCTCAGGAGCTGTGGAGCTAGGAGGCATGGGCCAGGTTCACAGCTGAGGCAGGGGGTGCTTCGTGTGCATCGAGAAAGGGCTCATTGGCTAACCTGTGAATAATGCTGACATACTTGAGGGTATCTGAGCCAGATTAAATCTCAATGCCTCTTCAAAAAATCTGTATCTAGTGGTCACTACCATATGATCAGCATCATTATGTGACTGTAGGAAAACACTGAGGCAGCATCTTTCTAAATAGTTAACTTTTTCTTCAAAATTTCTGCCAAAGGAGTTCATCAGCATTGGTGAAATCCTCTCCTGGCTGGTGACTCTCCTAAGGGGACCCAGCCACCCCTTCTCCTACCACAGCTGCCCATAACGCTGTGGTACCGTCAACCCTTGCTCCCACCCCTTGTAATTTCCTGTGAGTCTCCATTAATGGATGTGAGAAGAAAGGCATGGGTGAGCCTTTCTTACAAAACTTCATCTCCCCAAAGCAGATGGTGCTTTGGGAGACGAGAGGCACAGTCCCGTGCTGGTTTGTGGTGCCCCTTCACTAGCATCCAGCTGCTCTCCACATCACAGAGCTTCCTGAGCCTCAGCTCTAAGTTTCAAGGGATCAGCATCTTCAACAAATGGAATTGTAAAATCATTTCCATGGAGAAATTCCAAATACCCAACAAATTAGAAACTAATTAATGAATTAATTTCTAATTGCAAATGTGGAGGCTAAACAAATATGAATAATTTTCCTCCCATCTTCTAAGCTGTTCTCTCTGTGCTAATAATCAAATTAACACATACAGATTAACAGGAAAAAAAATCAATGTTTCAATACATGCGCATGGGGGATTCACATAAGCATGAAAATTTCTAAGAAAATGAGGCAACATTGGGTATATATGACATTTTTGGACAAAGGAGAATGGAGAACATGGGGTATTAGATTTCAGAAGTGAGAATGGCAGGAAAATTCTTGCTAGGTAACTCAGAAACAAGGAGACATGAAGTATCCAGCTAACAGGCTTTGAGTCTTCGTAATGCTAGGGTGAAGTTTCTTACGCTGATTAAACCAAGGTTTCCTTCCTAAAGCAGGTTTTTCTGTCTGAATTTCTTGAGCAGGCAAGGGGGGAGGGCCAAAGTTTCTTTCTGAGACTTTGTTTCTTAATAAACAACAAAATCAATATCCCAAAAGGCAGCCTCAGGGTGGCAAAGTTTTGGTTTCCTTCACAAATACATTACATGTGAATGGTGGAAAGGGTGGAATAATGCAGGAAAACGAATATCACCCATCATTCTGTCATCCAGGAATGACCTCTGTTAACCTTTTGTAATATTTCTTTCCAGTTCATTTTCTTACATATGTTTATGGGTGTTTGGGATTTCTCCATAGAAATGATTTTACAACTCCATTTTTATTTAATTAATCATTGCAGCTCATCTTGTTAACAAGTTCTTTAACATATTTTGTGTATTAAAATATTCATTCTATTGCTAGTGTAGATAGCTAGATATTAATAAAGGAAGAAGCAAAGGGAGTTGGACATTAATGAGCATAATCAACCAGGGAGCATGAGCCTCCTTGCTTAGCCAAGAAACTACAGCTTCACATACTCCAGGGGATCACAGCTGCCAGCAAAATAGATTAACGACCCTCCCCTGTACAGGGAGGAAAGTCCGACTTTTCAGTTTTTCTGGTCCACTCACCCAGAATGTGGGGGAAATAGCATGTGTGCAGAACAAGTCAAAAAGGTGTAAGGGAAGGACGGTGCTTCTATGAGGCATGAGCAATAGGAGCCAAAATAGAGATCAGAGAGGCCTGTCAATCTAGCCTGGGAAAAGAAGGGATTGGTTGGGAGGTAGACCCATCAGAAGCCCAACGAAAGCTTGGGAAGTTGATTGGTTATTTTGAAAAAGGGCCTGGTTTGTCCCAAGTCACAGGTAATATATATAACCCATTTTAACAAAGAAGTACTACTCTCTTGCCCAGGAACTTGCGCTGGCCCGGTTTGTTTGCACATTCTCTCCATAGTAACCATGCGCGTCTAACAGCCGCTTCACTGGCAGCCACGCAGACTCCAAACACCGGCTCCAGGCCGGAGCAAGGGTATAGGCACACAGCCGGCAACGGAGCTGAGCTACCTGGGTGGGAACTGAGGCTGCTAATGTGGGAAAATGGCACTGAAACTCTGGGCACTGGCCTTTGTTCTGGGCTTGCAGAAGACACAGTTGGACTTTTTCCGTGGTGGGGTGATTGGAGATGGGACACTGGGGCAGCCTTCCATTTCCACCCGAATAAGTCTTGCCACGCCATAGTCACCCCTGTAACTATGCAGTGGTTTTCTTTCCATCCTGTGAAGGAGCTCCACTTACATTATAAAAATTGGATTAATAAAAGTAATTTATGTTTGCTGTGAAATGTTTGGACAATAATGTGTCTTAGGTCTATCAAACACTTCAAAAACAGTTTATATACCATTTAAGCACTTAAACATATATAAAATAACAAAGAACTTTACAATTCATTCTAAGAAGTTAGCAGAGCACAGGTTAGAAGAAAGCCTTTCAAAATGCAGGGTATAAAACATAATGCTACACACAAATGTCATTTATAAGTAAATATGAGAACAAAATCCTGAGAAAAATATTAACAATAGAATCAGTATCATAAAAGAATACTATATCTTGAAGACGTAGCATTTTATTTTTGTTTTATCCAGAAACCCAGGGATGATTTTGTCTTAGAAATAAACTAATAATAATGACTACATTAATATTTTAGAAGAAACAACCATTAGAAAATCTTGACATTACTAAAATATTTTGGAAATATTCCTAACGGGGAAAACCCAACTACTTGGTAAATTGGCAACCATGAGATAATTCCTGACTAAGGCAAATTTTTCTTTTTAAGAAAAAAACCGCAGGGCAAGACAGCAACGACAACTGCCCCAACGTGCCTTACAGAACCAGGAGGCCAGCTTTCCTCCTGAAAGCCCAGGCCACAGAAACACACAGGTTTCACTGCCCTTACTCTCTACCAGCAACAACCAGGTGGAAGTTAGAGTGAGAAAAGGAGGACCAACAAGATGCAGGAAACAGCTATGAGTACATGAAGAAAACTGCACAACTTACCTGAGATAGCCTAAGCAACACTTTTAACTACGTGGAGTAAATTTCTACCTGTCATCCTATACAGAATGACTTATTATTGTAAAGACATCAGTTTTCTCCTCAGTTGATCTATATATTCCCATAGATTTTTCTGACATAAAACAGGCCTTTCTTATTATTAAAAAACATGTCTATTGTTCAGAGCTTCAAACAAAATGGAAAACTATAAAAAAGAAAATATAGTTAGTAAAAAACCCCAAGAGAATAGAGAGTGCTTCTGAAAATAGTTGTTGAAAAATGCCTTTGAAATTTATGCACACATAATTTGGCAGAATAACAAGACAAGATAATTTTCATTTCATTCTGGTCCTTCGCCTCTACCTTACTCCAAGGGAATGGAAGTTCTTTTGGAGCCTTACTCACCCCCAGGCAGCAAAAGGTTTCGAAGGCAATCTTCCTTTTCTGGTCTTTTGTTTTCCAAAGGCAGAACTCCTGTAGGGCAGCAGGCTCTGAAGGAGGGTGGGGTGCACTTGGTGGGGCAGAGGGAGCCTGGCACTTTGGGATGGAGGGAGGAGTGTGGAGGTGCCTATCTCTGAGAGACATTTGCGCTCTCCTCTCTGGGCTGGAATCGTTCAAATATTCATTGGCATAATCTGTTCCTTAAGGTTATATTGAACTAAGCCATAAAATCATCTGAAACTGGTCCCTTTTTTTTTTTTTAAGTAGTAGCTCCATGATTACCTCTTCAATTTCTTCTCTGGTGTGAGCTCTCTTTGGGGTTTCTCACTTTTATTGGGTTTATTTCATGAATTTGTATTCAGTAGGAAATCTATTTTCTCTAGATTTTAAACATTTTGACAGGTTGTACACACTTATCTATTCCTTATTAAGTTAAGAAATGGGTACTGTGTGTTTCTAAACATTGAAACACATGGTGAAGGCCACAACAGAAGGATTTACCCATTTTTAATACCACTGTGGAGGTGAAAAATATTAATACTCTTCACCTTCTAAATTTTCCTAGGTGAGCTAATCAAATCGACAGAGATAGAGTAACAGATAAAAATCAAAGTTTTAATACAGGTGCATGAGGAATTCATAAGCATGAAAATTCCAAAGGTAGTGAGGCAGCATTAGGCATCTGGCATTTTGGACAAAGGAGAAAAGAGGGAACAAGGTTTTAGACTTCGAAAGTGAGAAGGAGCGATTTATGGGTAGTTGAGGAAGAGCAGAGCACACATGGCAGGGCAGTCCTTGCTTATGGGGAACCTATTCGTGCGTGATGTGACCCGTGACTCAGCTCTGGACCTGAACGCAGTCCTGACGCGTGTGGTGTGCAGGTGGCATCCGCAGATAGGTTTCCCGTGGGGAATCAGGCCTGCATTATATCCAGGCCACTTTGAAACTTGCTCTTGCAAAAACTCCCTCACCTGGGATGGAAACAGCAGAAATTTACTGTGACTAGTGCTAGACTTCCCCAAAACGAATGTAAATAGCCCAGCCTTCTCTCCTTTACATTTGTAGATGACCTTTCTCTTTGAAGCTACTGGCGACTTTCTTTCTTTTGTTATGGTAACCACCTAAAGTGAACCTGTGCATAGTTAATAAGAACCATACTGGAGGTAATGTACCTAGAGTATCAATAAAAGCCTGTTGAGGCAGGAGTGAGGGCTTTCTTTTCTCTCTGAGAGATCAGCCACACATCCTTTTTCTCCATGGGATTTCTTTAGTCTATGTGAATTTGTTTGTCACTTGTCTGGAGATATAGGACAAGCATTCCACAACAACACGCGGTCCTGCTGGATGGGACCCCGACACTTGCTGGGCCACTCAGAAACAATAGTATCTACCCAACAGGCATGTGCCTGAAGCCTCCTATGTTCCATGCTTAATTCAAACTGGGGGAGGGTCAAAAGTTCTTTCTGAGTCTTGTGTTTCTTAACAAACAGCTTAAAATTAATATCCCCAAAAGGCAGCTTCAGGGTAGTAAGACTTCAGTTTCCGTCACTGCCTACAGAGTGTCCTCTTGATCACATTATGTGCCCTTACCAGTCTGAGAGACAAAGAAAGTGTAGCTCCTCATTTTTCTTCACATTGATTACCAATGAATTAAACTTGAGGTTGGGGTTGAGCAGAATGTTTCCTCTAACAGTCAGGTTTTAAAATAGTACTTCTGAAAGTCTATTCTTTGTAAACAACTGAAAATTTATGTGTATCACTTTCTAAAATTATGTATCTCCTGCCTTGGAATTTTCTAGTTTCCTTTATCTACTCGCCTGTTCATTCTGCCCATACCTCATTGACTTGAATTATTTGAGTTAAATTTTAATTTCTGGTAGAGTGAGTTTCCTTCAATATTATTCTTTCAAATACTCTTACATGTTTAGTCTTCTGGTGAACTTCAGAATTTTGGTGAAGTGCCTCCCTCACCCTGCAGAAACAGATAAATAAGCCAACAAAACAAAACAGAAGTCTTGGGTTTCAATCAGCAGTGCATTAGCTTTATGAAGTTATTAATACTTTATTATATAAGTATAATAAATGCAAATTTACACTGTTTTAAATTTTTTTTGCATTTCAGTACATACTGGTAATGAATATATCTCTCAGGTACAGGCAACCTACACTGTAATTTTTTGACTGTGACTCCCACAGGGTTAATCAAATTTTGTAGTTATAAAACTTTCACAATTTTGCTTTATCAATTTTTAGGAAGGTTACCTAGTTTTCATATATTATGCTATTTTGTCAGATTTTTATATCATAGTCATGCTAACTTCCCCAAATGGGACTTCTGCCCTCTGCTCCACAACAATTTACATAGCAAAGATATAATGTTTTCAAATTTGTTAAAATTCTGCCATATTTCACCTGATTCAGCATATTTTCACAGGAGTATTGAATAACTTTTATATATATATATATATATATATATATATATATATATATATATACTTTTTCAGGTTTTCCACCACTGAAGAGAATGCATCTCTGTAGTCCATACTTTCAAAGAAACCAGCTTTTCAAAATGTGTGTGTGTGTGTGTGTGTATACTATTGTATATATGTG
>VMDR010020941.1:0-17199 GCA_007922815.1 Macrotus californicus | reverse complement strand
CCCTTCTTGCCTGCAAGGTTTCTGTTGAGAAATCAGCTGATAGTCTGATGGGCACTCCTTTGTAGGTTACTATCTCCTTTTCTCTTGCTGCTTTTAAGATTCTCTCCTTATCTTTCATCTTGGGTATTGTAATTATGATGTGCCTTGGTGTGTTCCTCCTTGGGTCCAACTTCTTTGGGACTCTCTGAGCTTCCTGGACCCCCTGGAAGTCTGTTTCCTTTGCCAGATTGGGGAAGTTCTCCTTCATTACTTATTCAAATAAGTTTTCAGTTTTTTGCTCTTCCTCTTCTCCTTCTGGCACCCCTGTGATTCGAATGTTGGAACGTTTAAAGACATCCTGGAGGTTCCTAAGCCTGTCCTCATTTTTTTGAATTCTTGTTTCTTCATTGTGTTCTGGTTGAATGTTTCTTTCTTTCTTTGGGTCCACACCATTGATTTGAGTTCCAGTTTCCTTCCCATCCCTGTTGGTTCCCTGTACATTTTCCTTCATTTCACTTAGCAGAGCCTTCATTTGTTCATCTAATTTGTGACCATATTCAACCAATTCTGTGAGCATCCTGATTACCAGTGTTTTGAACTGTGCATCTGATAGGCTGGCTATCTCTTTGTCGCTTAGCTGTATTTTCTCTGGAGCTTTGATCTGTTCTTTCATTTCAGCCATTTTTGTTGTCTTGGCACACCTGTTACGTAGTAAGGGGCGGAGCCTTAGGTGTTCACCAGGGCGGGGCTGCCACATTGCTGCGTTGTGATGCTGTGTGTGGGGGAGGGTTTTGAGGGGGAACAGTGCTGCTTGCTCTTCTCTCTGCCAGTTTTCAGTCACTTCCCCCGCTACCCACAGTCAAATTGGGCCCCTCTGGTGCTAATTCTGGTGCTGATTTCCGGGTGGGTGGGCTGTGTACATTCTGGACCCTGTGGGTCTCTCCAACGAACTCTCCTGTGAGGCCAGGAGTTTCTCCCGCTGCTGCCGCCACAACCCCCACAGAAGTTTTCAATCAGAGGTTTGAGGCTTTATTTCCCCGCACTGGAACTCTGGGTTGCTTGGTCTGTCTCGCTCCCCAGCTGTTCCTCCCGGTTTATCCGCACACAAATGTGGGACCGCCTAGTCCGCCAGCCGCGCCTTGCTGTGAGTCCTCTCCGCCTGGCTGCCCGTCTCCGCCCCTCCTACTGGTCTGGATGAAAGTTTCTTCTTTAACTCCTTGGTTGTCGGACTTCCATACAGTTCGATTTTCTGTCAGTTCTGGTTGTTTTTTGTTTTTAAATTTGTTGTCCTTCTTTGGTTGTGCGAGGAGGCACAGGGTGTCCACCTACAACGCGCCTCCGTCGGGGCCAGAAGTTGAGAAGTACACATAAGTATTTTAGGGCTAAAGGGCAAGGTAGCAGATTACATGCCGCTTATTCTCAAAGTGTCCAGAAAACAAGTGTCAGTGTGTATATTAATAACAACGACAGAGATTGTAAAGCAGGTGTGATTGAGTTACCACTTGAGGAATCTAGATGTGTAGGTCATATGGGAACATTTTAATATTAGTCTTACAGCTACTGTATAAATCAGAAATGGTTTCAAAAAGAAACCCATTTTGTTACTACGTATAGGAATAGATGTTTGGACTTTATACCCATTTCAACAATAACTATTGAAACAAATGTTTCTCAGTTGCCTCTGTGGCTTAGCGAAGAGCTGCCCAGCCTGGGCAGGAGATTGCTCTGCAAAGAGAGAAATGGTTTTAGTTCACACTGTCCAGTGTGGTAGCCACTCACCGCTACCGGTTTGCCTTCCCAGCCAGCTGTGGCTGGTGGCTGCCATGTTGGACGGCGCAGCTCTAGAATTTTCTTTAATGTTGTTCATGTGCCCTGAAATTGTAATTGTTTCACATTTCAACACGTTACTTTGCTATGAAAAATATTATGACTTTGAGTGCCCATTACTCTTTTTGTTCACAAAACGTCTTATTTTCCAAGCCTTTCTCTCTTCAGGTTTTCAAAATTGTCCTTATCCTTAGTGTCAGTAGAAAAAAAAGACAGTGAAGTAGACTTACTAGTTTGTTGTCTTTTAATTTGGAGCAAGTAAAAGGATTTAAACCTAAACCATGCATTGTGTCTTTAGGAATCCAGCTGAAAAAGGTACAAGAGCAGCGTGAACAAGAGGCCAAGCGCGAGCCCGTGGGAAACGACGTGGCCACGATCCTGTCCAGACGCATCGCTGTGGAGTACAGCGACTCCGACGACGACTCGGAGTTCGATGAGAATGACTGGTCTGACTGAGGTGGTGCGCGGGGCAGCGTGGGGACGAGGCTGGTGGCCCGCAGGGGACCGCGTGTGGGAGGCGCATTGAAGATTTTAAGTGTTCTCAACTCCCAAATAGTGGTATTATAATCCTGTAGCTTAGCAACTTTTGTATTAACAACACGATATTGCTTTTGCACATCCAAAAATCCTGGGTTCTTTAAGCATTTACTGTGTAATACTTAAGTGCCACTAAACATAGCAAATCGTGCTGCACACGAGGAATACGCTGTAACTATTGCATTGTCCTGAAAACAGCATTTTGCTTCCTTTTCCTTGGTTATGCAAGTGTTTAGTGCCGTTTGGGTTTACTCGTACCCTATGATTCTGCAGACTTGCTGTGTGTTTGTGAAGCTGCTTGGTGTTAGGCCTTGGCAAGATTAATGACTGTGCGTCAGAGTGATGTCTTCCAATCAGTAAGTGATATTGTTTCAACTTTCTGTGTGTGCATTTCTGAAATTGGTTCTAGAGAGAAAGATTTAATAAGTAAGGAGAATCAAATGCTTCTGCTTTCGTTTTCTTGGCGTGGTAGACTCCGTGAATTTGAATGTTCTGTTGAATAATGTCACTGCCTTTGCACGCTCTTATAAAATGTGAAATTGGAAGGGCCCTTTCCAGGCAGGATTCCCAGTGGGCATTCATTTAGTCAATGCTTGTTGATGATTTCTCTAAGAGGTAAACAGCTCAGTAGTAATGAAAATGAGGAACAGGGTCCTTTTCCCTTCAGCTTGGGCACCAGCCCCGCGGAGCAGACACGAATGGTCTGGGAGCTGCCGGCGGAGCTGGGCAGAGCTGCTGAGCATGGGCTCTGGTTGCGAAGGAGACCTCCCTTCCCGGGAGCCCTGTCCTGAGTGAGGCCGGTTGGAGTTCTGAGCTCCCTGCGTGTTCCAGGGGGCACCTGGCTCCCATGATCTGAACTTCAAGCCTAGGTGTACGTGAATGTAGACGTTGCCAGCTCTTTAGATTAGGGATCCATCCCAGGAGCGGGGGGCCTTCGCTCTGTCCTAGAAGCACACGGTTCTCTCTTCTCAGACTGTCGTCAGCACATGATATTTTAACAAGTACCTCAAATTAGATTAGACCTGTAGCTGTAGCAGATTGCCTCCCTTTCACCTTTGCCCTCCTACTCTTCCTACACGGTAATGCGGAGACCCATGGGTCCATATTCCTGGTGAAGGCAGACGTGGGGAAACTCATGAATGAGATCTTATATTTTGTACTTTTGGGAGAAGGATAATGTTTGTAGAATAAAAGCACCCCAGGCTTTGATTATAAGCAGGACTGCACAAATACACTAAGACACTTTACTCGCTGAGGAGTTCTCACCTAGGCCCCGCATGTCGCACGGACGGCAGGCACCAGTGATACTCCGCCATGACGAAGGAGTCTTCAGCTAAAGACAGAGTTGTTTGGGTCAGTTGGGGCTGATGGTAGGAATGCAAAGTAAACAGGACTGTAACAGAGTTATGTTAATGAGTTCCTCTGAAGAAATGAGCCGCCCCTCCCCCCACCCCATCCCCCCAGCATGTCTGTGTGTCCCTGAGTGGACACTGGCTTGGCTTGTGTATGGTCATCAATTAAGCCTGTACGTTGGGCTTTAGTCACTTAGACTCTGAAACTCTGAAAAGCCTCCCATCTGCATCTCCTTTCCAAGGCCATGGTTACGCCAGGTCGCCGAGTCTCTTCAGCCTCACTGGCTCTTTGGGCGCCTGCTTCTGGAGCCCCCATCTCTTGGAGCTAGTCACCACTTGGCTGCCACCGTGATTTTGTTCAGTGTAATAAGTAGTAGTTACGTTAACGAACCTTTAAATTTCTCTATTTTTTTTAATGTAGAGGCCTACCCTGTTGGTATTATTCTGGGGTCTTATCATTTTTAGTCTTATTTTGTGTTTGTAACGATATTTTGCCTTTACTACTAACGATGCTTTGTGTTTTTGTTACTTTGGGATTGGGGTAACCTGCAGCTCTGGAGCTCGTGTCTGGTGACGCTCCTTTGTTTTCATGTCCCTTCTGTTCTCAGGATGGAGAGAGCACAAAAGTTGCCGTCTGTGTCAGCTTTCTTCTGTTTATATCTTATCGCCATAAGATCAGTGGCACTTTATTCATGAATATTCATAAGCCTGTTAGTTATTAGTTTTCTTCCTGTAATTTAATCAACAAGTTATTTTTCAACTTGATTTTCAGACTAGTGAAAACCTTGTGCCCTGAGCTGTTTCGTGTAGCATCTAAAAGAATGGAAAAAGACGAAAATTCAGTTCGGATTATTTTTTGCAGTATTTTTCTCAGCAAATTTGATTGATTCTAAAATTTAAATTCAGACTTTTTCTAATATGGTGTTACACGAAAAGAGTGATTATTTTGAATTTTCAGCTTTCATTTTTGAAAAAGTATTTACCAAAACAGACCAAGAAAAGCATTTAAGAGCATCTTTCATATCTGTGTATTTTACATTTAAAAGTAGCTACGTATTATTGTAAGGCTGTTTTAAATTGTCCCCAGTCTTGCTCTGCGTGTATTTCACCGTAACGCCTTGCAAGCTTCCTTTCACACCATAGATGGGCTGGGGGCTGTGACTGCTCAGCGTCAGCAGCACAAACATGATGCGGTTGATTTTCCTCGCTTCGCCCTAAGCCAAACTGTGAGGTTTGGTTCCCTTACACTTTGGCGTCTTTCTTTAGTGAAAGTACGCCGTTAGAGAATTAACATTTTTATTTCAGTGCATTTGTAGAATATCAAAGTCTTTTCCGAGTACCAAATGTCTAGGTTGTGAAAGTTTTGTAATAATTTGCAACTGAAATACATGATACATTTTAATCCGTTGAAGACTGGCGGGGACGTGTCAGCCGGAGCAGCAGGTGCTTTTTGTTTCCCAGTCAGAGTATCTGTCATCTCACAGTAACACCGACGCTGATGTAGATTGGATTTGAAGTGGTATTAAAAACCTCCTGTTAAACAATTTTTATCTGTTTGTATATCTTACTATAGATTATGTACAAGTAACATCGAAATAAAATGACACTTTTAGCCCTAAAAGGTTTGGCTTATTTCTCGCAGTGTTGTGAATGTCAGCCGTTACTCGAACCCCTGCTGCAGGTGAGGGAGCATGCCCGTTTCTGCCCCCTGGGAGCGTTTAGTCCAATGGGAGAGCGGTTGCGGTAACTTTGCGTGCACTTTATTTATTAGGGGGGTGCAGGGGATGTGCCCAGCGTAGCCTGTGGGCCAAGGGAAGCTGCAGTCTAAGAATGAACAGAAGTTAATGAAGGGCCAAGGATAGGAAAAGGAGTTCCTGGCCGGCAGGGACAGCATTTACTTTCCCTAATGTGAAAAGGACAATGTGGGTGATAATGGAACCAAAGGACAGGTGAAGCGGAAGGTGTGAGGAGAGGAAGTGTCATGAGGTAGGAGACCGAGGTGGTGGAAGTCTTCAGTCCCCAGCCCTCAGGAGGGAGGGGCCTTTTGAGCCAGCTGCTGTTACCACAGCTGCAGCTGCAGATGCACAGAGAAGCTCTCCAGATTGCATCCTACGGACTGTTCCGTGATGCTGGCAGCCTCATGCCGCAGGCAGCACTAGTTACGTTTAGAACAGATCTCAGCGCTCCGCCAGTGCTCCCTCGTGTTAGGACGGGAAACTGGCCACTGCCTGCATTGCTTGGGCCTCAAAGCTTGGTCTCTTAATTCTTCAGTTCTCAACTGTGATTCCCCTGTTTCATAGTAGACCTTCAAGTGTTAGGCGCTTCTTCCCCAGCATTTTATTATGAAAACATTTAAACCTACAAGAAATTGTTCAGTAAATGCCCATATGCCTGTGTCTGCCCACCTAGCCATCTAGCATTCTCCGTCTTTTATGCATTTCAGAGTCGCCTCCAATATCGTCACCCCTGAACACGTCAGCATTCATATCATGAACTAGAGCTTACTCTTTGTACTTAACATTTTTTAAGGTAAAAGATACTTAGAGTGAAATACACACATCTTAAGGACACCATTAAACGGAGTTTAACAATGCCACATTCGCAACACAAATCCCATCGAGAAAGAACATTTCTGTAACCTCAGAATGTTCCCTCGGGGGCCAAGTCAGTTCTCCCCACCCTGGTCCCTGGAACAACTGCTGTCGTATGGATTTTTCCCCGTAGATTAGCCTGTTCTTCAACTTGACCTGTATGGAATAAAGCAGTACGTATCCTTTTGCATCTGGCTTCTTTTCACATAGTTCTTACAGTTCATTCATACAGCATTGCATGTATTGTTTATTCCTTGTTATCGCTGACCAGTGTTCCACGGAGGTATATACCACATGGGTTTGTCTGTTCTCTTGGATAAAACCTGTACAAGTAATTTCTGGACATTTGTGTTCATCGTATCTTGGATATATAGGAATGAAATGCTGTGTCATGGGTAGATATATTTTTAGTTAGGTGGGTTTTTTTTACATTTTATTTATTTTTAGAGAAGGGGAAGGGAGGGAAGAAGAGAGGGAGAGAAACATCGATCAGTTGCCTCTCACATGCCCCCAACCAGGGACCTGGCCTACAACCCAGGCACGTGCCCTGACTGGGAATCAAACCAGCGACCTTTGGGTTTGCAGGCCGGCACTCGATCCTCTGAGCCACACCAGCCAGGGCTCTATTTTTAGCTTTATAAGAAACTGCCAGAGTTTTTGCAAAGTGGCTGTAGTATTTCACACTTAACAGCAATGTTGCTTCACATTCTTAGATGTTATTTTCTTTGTGTTTATTCTGTTTGGGGTTCACTGAGCTTGACTCTAAATTTATGTCTTTCGTGACGTGGGGAAGTACCTGGGCATTATTTTTTCAAATGTATTTCTTGTCCCTTTCTGTCCTCTCCTTCTTAATACTCCCATGACACCTATATTAGACCTTCTGAAGTTGACCCACAATTCTTTGATGGCCTTTCAACTTAAAATTGCTTTTTCTCTCTGTTCCGCAGGCTGGGTGATTATTTATCTGTCTTCAGGTTCACTGACTCTTTATTCTGTCACCTACAATTTGCTCTTAAGCCCATTTAGTAAATCTTCTATGCAGACACTGTTTGTTCCACTTTGGAATTTCCTGTTGGTTCTTGTTTTATAGTTCCGTTTCTCTGCTTAGATTTCCTGCTTGTTCATTTACTGCGAGCATATTTCCCTTTGCTCTTTGAACATGAGTGCACTCACTCTGGAAAATCCCACACCTGCTAACTCAGACATCTGGGTCTTTTCAGGATCAATCCCTTGATTGCCTTTCCTCTCGAGCACATGCCTAGTACTTTCGGATTGTGTCGTGGGTTTGTGAGTCATATATTTTACAGATTCTGAATTCCATTAAATTCCTTGGAAAAATACTGATTTTTTAAAAGGGAGGCAGTGAGCATGGCTGGACTTGAGCTCTGCCCTTCCCCCCTCTCCCACCCCTCCCCACCCCTCCCTCATCCCCTGCAATAGATAGCTGTAGAAATCTCTTAAGTTCTTAACCAGGCTGCTTTGGGTTTACCTTGCTCATGTCTGGTTATCAGATCGACCAGAGGTTTGGGCAGTTCTACACAGAATTTTTGGGTCCCCCTCTCTGGTTCTTGCTTCTAGGATTCTACCCTCACTTTCTACCTGCTTGAGTCACTGTACCCTTGGTCCTCTTAGTTTTTTCAGCCAGTAAGGCTGTGGGTGGGGTCAGCCAGCAAGGGGGTGGGTTTTCTGTTTAAGTTTAGCTGCCCTGCTTGGCAGGACAGAGCCTGTCTTCTGGCAAAAAGCCATTAAAAAACAAGAAATGCACCCAAAGGCTTTTCCTTCCAAGCATCACTGTCCTTTAATATCTTTCTGTTTTTTATTTCTCTCCAATGCCTTCAGTAGTTGTGCGGTGTATTTTATTCAGTTTATAGTTATCTATAAAGAGTTGATCTGGACTGGGCTAGTCTTTCATTCCCAGGAGCCTCGTTCTATAAGTACTTGATGCAATGTTTATTTTTAAAAATGCTATTAAATGTAATTTTTTTTAAATGTAGACTGTTGCTGAATACCAAATTATAATAGGTGACCAACACTTCAGTGTTTCTACCAGGCAGATTCGTTTTTGCTAGGGTCCTACACCACAACTTGGGACATCTCATTTAACAAAGTGATACCCAAGGATTGCAGGGTGCGTTTGGGACCACGTGCCCTTTGTGTGTCCTTCTGTCTGTGAAGCAGGATATTTTCACAACTGTGCACGCACTGCACAGAACCTAAAGAATGTGGAGGTTAGGAGAAAGGAGTGTTCTCCCTGAGAAAGGTGGCTTCTGCACTATGGGGGATGACTCAGCACAGGGGTCCTGGCTGCTGTTCCTTCAGTTCTCTCCCCAAAGCTACCAACCCAGACTCTCCTCAGATCTCTCTAGTCCACTCTGCCCTCCCTCTGCTGGAGCCCAGGATGGAGAGACTGAGGTCCTGAATTTATACTGATTGTACTCTGCTCTGTGTGTCCTGGAGACCGAGGTAGAGCCTCAGTCCAGAGCTCCTCAGTATCACGCCCAAGACTGCACTGCTTATCTATGCTTTCAGCTTCCTGCCTTGCATCTACCCTGTGCCTCTGAAATCATCTACTCAGTTCAGAAGGACAGAGCATGACTGAAGACTAAGGTGTCCCTGGAGCATCTAAAGGAATGGACATGCAGAAGCTGGACGTCAGAAGAGAAACCTAAGAGCTGCCATAGTGCGGTAGTTAACGGTTGCTGAGTTCTTTGCGCTTCCTGTCTCTCCCGCCCGGAGCACTCCTTCTCCATATATCTGCATGGTTCCCTCTCCATATCCTTCAGGTCTTTGCGCAAAATGTCATATTTGCAATGAGATTCTCCTGGCCATCCAATTTGAAGGGGCAATTGCCTCCTACCCAAACATTTTTTGTCCACCTTCTCTGCATCATATTTTTTCCATAATATGTAGCATATCAAACCTACTCTACATTTTATTTATTTCACTTATGATCGTCCACCTATTAGAAGTTAAGTTCCATGGGGGCAGAGATTTTTGTCTGTTTTGCTTACTTCTGTATCCCTAGAAGTTAGAACAGGCAGTGCTTACATATAAGCACTTAATAAATAGTTGTTTAGTGAGAGGATGAGCCCTTGTTGGGTGCCCGACACTGAGTGGTTTGCCTGTGTTATCTCAGTTAATCTGCATGAGGGAAATAAATGTAGGCCACATACGAGCTCTGTAGTTAGTAATGCAAGCCAGGAAAATGAATGGGATCTGCAGGAGGGTGTTTAGTGAAAAAAAGAGAGAAGGACCTAGAACAGAGAAATAAAGAACATCGTCCTTTTAGACAGGCAAATGTGGAAATGCACCGCACATAGGACCCCAAAAAAAGCCACTCAGAAGACAAGTGGAAACCAAGCTGCTGTAGTGCTGTCAGGCCAACTAAGGAAACGTATCAAGAGGGAGAAAATGCTCAAAGGTGTTGGACGCTGCAGAGAGGCCAGCTTAGATCAGAAGCAGAAAGTGAGTAGGAGAGATGACCCGGTAGAACCTGCCCACCTTCACCTCTGCACCTGACTCATTTCTGACTAGCCTCTTACAAAAATGGGTAGATTCGTTTGCATTACTACCTTCTCTGGCAAAGCATATTGCAAGGATTAAATGACAGAGTTAACTTTTAAGCAAAATGTGGGTGTTGTATGTAGCTCAGTGGTTCCCAGGCTTTGGAACATCAAAAACTGGTGACATTCGAGAAAAAAACATAGGTCACATCACTGAAATTCTAGACTGCCTTGCCAGCCACCTAGTCATTCCTCTCCATTCATATAGAGCAATTTGATGGCTGAGAATGAATACACTCAGAATCACTTAGCAGACATGAAACCCATAAAATAAGATTTTTAATTTCACCTTGGCTCCTGGTCCTCAGTGCACACCAGAAATCCTTTTGGAAAAGGTATGACTTCCAGTCCTTTGCCACCAACAACTTGTCCAATTGTAGGCACTATTATGTGCCCTGCTGTCTTATTTGCCGTAACTCACATCTGTGAAAGTCTGGACTGAATCAGGTACAACAGGGGCACCCAGTAGTGCCAAGGAGTAGCCTGAGAAGTCTTTAGCACCTTTGACCCACAGTCTCCATCAGCTTCCTCACTCCGTGCTGCAAATATACAGTCATGTAATCTCAATTTAACATTGTAAGTCCCCTGGCCACTCTCGCTGCCCAGCCCCCACTCACACCTGGCACTGGCCAGGTGAGATTCTATGTGATACAGAGTCTGTTGCTGGGTGCTAATAAAGTAAGGCTTTAAAAGGAGGAGATTACTAAAAACAGGGTGGAAGTAACTTTAAATAGGAGCCTCAACAAAGGAGGCTTTTTTCTAAGGCCAGCTCTGCCTTCGGGGATTGAGCAAATTAAGGATTCCTTTTGCTTCTGACAGTATTGCAAACCAGCATAGCCTCCCTCATTTTTTGGAGAGAATAGCTACTTATTCATTATCAGACTGACATTAGCCAAAATATTTTAATGTCAACAAAGACAAGTTAATGATTGTTAGCCTAATTATTTTGTATATCCCCTTAGGAAGTTTCCATGTGTATAAGATTTTAAATAAGGGATTTGTCCCAACTGATTTTGTTGTTGTTCTTCTTCTTTTAAGAATCCTAAGTTTTATAAAGGATGCAATCTAAGTGAACTTGGAATAAAGCTTTAGTTTCATAAAAAAATAAAAAAAATAAAAAAGAATGTGGAGGTTAGGACTACTTCTACGAGCCTTAATTTTAGGCTCAAAATTTCTATGTCCACCAAATAATAGCGTTTTCATGGAGTGTTTTAAACTTAGGGATAAGTCTACACAAATACAGTAACATTTATATTTTATTATGGGGTTTCATTTGAAAAAAGTGTTTCAGGACCTAGAAGTTTGAGGACCACTGCTTGACATCATCACTGCCTGCTTTCTTATCTTTAGACGGGGGAGTATCATGAGTATTCTCACGTGATAGCACATTGTGCCGCAGTCTAATTTGTATTCTTGGAAGAGAGCACTAACGCAGAGGTGTGCCAAAGCTTGAGAAGGCTTACACCCCTAATTTGGAGGTGTGAGTAACTTGCAGAAGTATCTTGACAGGGGCTTAGATGATAAAGAGATCTGCTTTTAAAGTACATATTCTTCGCAGAGCCGACACTTGGACATTTATTTGCCAAAACACAATAGCTCTGTTGTGTGTATTTGCATATGTCATCTTTTTAAACCCTCCTGCCTTCATCCTTGCACTTGTGAGTAATTAACTTCAAATACGGCACCGTGATTAGAAGTGGTGAATGGGTAGATGGTTCACCGTGAAGAAAAATAAAGAAAATATGCCCTTTGAGAGTCATTTAAAACCTACCAAGTGGTAGTTGCCATGAAGTGACATTTAAAAGCATTTAATATTCTAAGATGTGATTCAGCTGTTCAGAAGTCAAGCAATTTGAGAGCGCGTGGCCTACAGGTCCTGAGAATGTGAGCATAACTTAGCATTTACGCGGGTGAGGTGTTGCCTTTCCTGTGTGTACTTGATGGTGGCTCGAAATGTACCTCTGCCCTTTTGAAATCAAAACTACGATCTTGATAATTAAGTTAGGGTGTCAACTTTCAGCTCCTTTGAAATGTTTTTGAATATCTCAAGGACTAGGTATTCATTTGATTAGCAGCATAGAGGGTTCCCAGGACTTGTGCCTCCTCGAGGTCTGGGGCCAAGAGCCACACCGTGAGCGAGTGAGTCTCCAGTGGCTAATTCCCCAAGAACCCTTGATGGCGCCCTCCGTGAGCGCCCCCACCTGGCAGCGGCTCTGTTGCGGGCTGGCCCGAGTGCTTTGCTGTTTCCACCCGGACCTGGTGCTGCATTGTTGGGGCTCCAGCCAGCCCTGTGCCCTTTCTTCCCCTGTTTCTGGGTGGCTCTCATGTCACTTTTTTGTAAGTGGTCCTGCACCTGCATCACACTCCCGTTATCCTCATGGTGGCTGTCGGTGGCTGTCATCCTCAGACCCTTGTCGCTGTCACCATCCAACCCCTAGACCTTCCAGCCTGTGGCTCTTTCCTATTTTCCACCCCTCATTCCCCCCCCATCTCACCTGCTCCCATTTCCTGCCTGGCCAGACCCTGCTACACTGGGCGTGTCAGGCAGCACGAAGGGTGCAGGAGCCCAAGGAAGTGAACAGAGGGGTGGGCTCTGGCAGGAACTACTGTAAAATGAGGCTGGGCCTCCACCCCCTGAACTGCCTCACCAAGTGAGACACCACCCACATCAGAGTGGCCTCGGATGTGTGTCCAAGTGCAGGTTTCTGGGCTCCATCTCAAACCTACTGAATTAAACCTTGAGCGGGGGACTCTGGAATGCACAGCTTATTTTATAACTTGGACTGACCCTTAGGAACACCAAAGTTTAAGAAACACCATCTCAGCGCCTGACTTTGGGAGGCTGCAGGAAGCACAGAGAGACCACCTGTGGGGATCTGGGCTGTGGGTCAGCCGGCTGAGCACCAAATGGACTTGACGCTGGGCCCAGACCTGCCCCAGTCTGCAGCTGTTCCTTACTCTAGTGCCTGATTGGTGGCCATTGAGCACCCCTGGTGCCCACAGCGGTGAGCTGAGTTGTCCTGGTCCTTTCTGTGTTTGGTCCGCAGGTGCAGGGATATAGAATTCCCACCTTTAATTTCATCTCTGGTGGTCCAAGTCCACGGTTCCTGCCAGGGCAGCTCTCCCTTCACTCCCAAACCCACGCACTGGTCCACTCCCCCAAACCTCTCACTTGTTCGTATTGATGGGTCTTGGTGGCCTGCTCCGGGGAGGTTTTATGGTCCCGGAGCTGATGCTTTACAAACTCCTTTCAGCTCCTGTTCTCTGTACCAAGCAGGAGAAATGTTGGGCCGTAATCTTCGCTGTCCCCAAAGTGGGCTGTCTCCATCGATGCCAGGCCTTGGTCTCTCCTGACTGGGGTGGGATTCTGATTCTACCGCAGAGGAGCCCTTGGGGCAGGAATGGGAGATGGCGTGACATAGGACAGCCCGGAGTCTGCAGGGCTTCTCTGGTGGATGCCGTGAGCACAAATTCTTCAAAGATTCCTTGTCTTCCTCCAGGGCCCATATTCCCTCCCCCCGACTTCTTCCTCATGTTGTTTTTTTCCTCTTCGGCTCCTGCTGCTCCTGGCTGTACATTCTCCCTCCCAGGCAGCTGAGATATGAGGCAATGAGTGACAGTGGCAGGAACTCTGACCTTGGTCCCTGTTGGGACAGGCTGCGTCAAAGGAGGTGAAAGAGCAAAGCACTTCATCGATTTCCTTTGGGTCACAGACTTTACAACGGTGCTTTGGTTGGGGGCCGGCAGTGGTCTGTGACCCTGGGCAGTGGAGAAGTAAGGCCCTCTCCCTGGGGTTCTCTAAGGGTGTCCTTTCCCAGTTAATTAACTGACTTTAAATGGGAAACAATAAACATTCTTGGGTTAGCCCCATACCTGGTAATCCTGGTCATCTGCCCTCTGCTGAGACAAATGGCCAAAGAGACTGGTTTATACCCTGGAGGGCCTCGACCTCCTATGAAAAAGGCCCATGTCTGGGTTCAGCCTGGTGACCGAGCACCGCACAGAGGAGAATCACAAGTCCACGTGTCCTGGAGCCCAGCCCATCCACCCTCCCCTGCCTGACCTGCTGGACTCATTCCCAGCCACACACTGAACCAGGGGCAGCACTGTCTATTCTGAGGCCCTGGCAAGAAAGAAATTTTGAAAGTAGGTTAGCACCAATGTCTCCCTCAGGACTATGGGAGCAGGAGGTGGGGCTCCCTGTGTTCAAATTCCTTAGTGGGTGTTAACTAGGGAATAGTGAGAGGTCAGCCAGGGGAGGATAGAGAGACAATGTCATCCCTCTGTTTCCTGGGGCCACCAACACAGGGAACAGGGTGAAGCCAGCATCCTATATAATCAGGCAGAGAATAACCCAGTGATTGGCGCTAATTGTCAAAGGCACTTGGTGCCCGACACCCTCGCCCCCCTGAGGGACAAGTGAGAGAACAGACCATCACTGCATCCACCAGCTGGAGAGCGCCATCCACATCAGCATAAGACACAAGCGTATGTGGGCAGCTAGAGTCAGAGGTGCTGCGTCTCAGCCTGACCCCACTGTACCCAGAGTGCGGCTGAAATGCCTGCATTTCCTGTTTGGAAGCTGGTGTTTGAGCTGCAAGGTCAGAGGAGGGCAGGAGTAGGGGGAACTGCCCTGTGGCAGCCCCTCTGTGCCTGGCGTGGAGCTGAGACAGCT
This sequence comes from Macrotus californicus, assembly GCA_007922815.1. NCBI lineage: Eukaryota > Metazoa > Chordata > Mammalia > Chiroptera > Phyllostomidae > Macrotus > Macrotus californicus. The sequence continues at coordinate 2,675 of VMDR010020941.1, read as the reverse complement.
GCATTTGCCCTCTGATTTAATTCACACAGTGATTCTAGGAAGAAGAAATGTCTGTTTTCGAGGTGAGGAAACTGAGGCCCTGTCATCAGCCCAGGGTCACAGAACCGAAGTTAAAGCCCACCTCTCTCAGGCCTCAGGAGGCCACTTCTCAGGGGACTGAGCGGTGAGGTTTGCAGGCCCTCACTGTGGCTGTGCCACTATGCTGAGGCTGGACCATGAGTGGAAGTGAGGTGGGGGACCAAGTGAACTCTGACAAGATGAGCTTAATGCAAGTGACAGCATTTCCTGCTTTTGAAAAATTGATTTTGAAGAGAGAGAGAGGTGAATTTGTTGTTCCACTTATTTATGCATTCATTGGTTGATTCTTGTGTGTGCCCTGCCTGGGGATCGAACCAGAAACCTTTGCATATCTGGACAGTGTTCTACCTCTTCATGGCAGGTGTAGGCTAGCCAAAGAGGCCTGCTAGTCCCCTGACTTTGTCTAACACAAATTGGTAATGTTCAGAGACCTTTTATTTCTTCCCAGAAACTGTCCCTGACTCCCCACCCATCTCCGAGCTGCACCCTGGACCTCAGCGGTGGAGGTAACATTCGAGATGGGTATGGGGACACCTGCCTTCTCACCTGATGTTTTAGAAAGCCCGCACCCAATGGAATCATCCTGACATCCAAGCCTCCGTGTCAGGGTGTTCTGTTTTGTTCTCTGCCACATGTGAGAAGTGGCGTTAGGGAGGCAGGAAGCGGGGCACAGACTGTGGGACCTGCCAGGGAAAGGGGAGGGCTGCTCAGCCTAGCCTCTTCTGTGGATGGCATCTCTCTGTGTGAGGCGGGTGCCGTTCACAGCCAGGCCGCCTTTGTGTTTGGGTGGTCTCTCTGCCATGGCACACGGATGGAGGAGACAGGAAATGGATGTTTTGGAGAGCAGAGTCAGAACCAGCAGCCGTATGAATGGATGACCTCAGCGGGCCTGGGGTCTCAGGATGTGAAAGTCAGTGCACAGACCGAACGGACAGATGGAGAAGCAGGGTCTGTCTGTGGGATGGGAGAGCTGGGGAGTGGCCAAATCTTGCTAGCTGGTCCCGGAGGCCACACCTGGGGCCCCGCAGGCTCTCCCTGGGCAGCAGAGACAAGGCAGGCAAGGTGCGCGTCTTGGTGACTTTGATCCATTCCTAGAACTGACCTAGGGTTTTCTGAGAAGGAGGGGGGAGGGAAGGAATCACCTGGGGAGGTGCTGGAGGTGGGGTGGGGATGCTCCACAGATCGATTCCAGTGCTCCCAGGCTGTGCCAGCCCCGGCATTTGTAGCCTTAAAACTAAAACCTTTGGGAAATCTGCTTTTGAAGAAATTGCTTCAACTCCCCTGAGGTCCCTAAAGAAGCCAGGTTGGTTCTGAGTTCTGGGCCAGTGGGCCTGGATGGGCTTTACACAAGGATCAGACGCCTCCTACACCTTAAAGACCAAATGGAACACAAAGCTGCGACCCTGTCTTCCCTCACCCTGTCTATACAGGGCATCTAATGAGGTACGAAACGGGAATACCCCGGATCTGGATGGGGGGGACTCCTGGCTGCCGCCGCCTCCAGCAAATGTCGCCCAACTGCTAACAAACCTTTGAGAAGGCGCCTCCCTGTGCCCTTCTGTGGGAACACATCGCCCTCCAGTGGCCAGATGATGAAGTGTCTCCAGACAAGCTTCCCAGGGCGGGCACTCGGCTCACTGCCTACTCAACCGTTCACTCCATCAGTCCTTTCACTCCTTCCTTGAACAGGTATGTGTTTTCTCAGGCACTGCTGCTGAGTGGATTGGTATCCAGCCCCTGAAGGGCAATTAGCAAACCTCTATCAAAATTCAACATGGAACAAGTCCATATTTAGAAACATGTCCGTGGCAGACCGATTTTGCAAAAGTGTCACAACAGTATATCACATCTCTTCCAGAACTCCGCCACTCCAGGTCAAGAGGTGGATTCCATCCCTACCCAGCCCTCCCAAAGCTGGGTGAAATTTGGAGGTTGCCTGGAGCATGTCTGACTTCTGAGTCTAGGTCTTAAAAGGCAGGAGGCCTAGCTCTCTCGTAGAATGTAGAATGCTACTTCCAGGGCTCAGTCATTATGTTGTGAAGAAGCCTAGGCCACCTGGAGAGGCACATGCAGGGGTGTGGGTCTAGGTAGGGTCTCAGCCAACAGCCAGCATCCCTTGCCAGCCCTGTGAGTGGGCCGGACTTCCGAGGACTCCAGCCCGCTCCGGGAGCTGCTGTAGTCCAAGGCCAGTGGAGCCGAAGCCATTCAGCCCACCGAGCCCTGCCTGCCCAACCTGCAGATTTGTGAGCAAACATAATATTGTCATCATTTTAGGTGTCTCAGATTCAGGGTAATTTTTTATGCATACAGCTTTAGTAATTGCTGGAGATATTTTAGTAACTGGCTGTTGATCAATTTAGATTTTCTATTTAATTTACACATTCTAAATTTTTATAGAAATACGTGTTTCATCTTCTATTTTTAGTTTATATTTTTGGCTTTATTTGCACATGTGCAAAAAATGTATGTGCACATGTGACATAGTCACCAGCATTGTTTGAAATAACAAAAGATGGGAAATATCCACTGTTTATCAACATAATGTTAAGTTATAGCATAGAGAGAATAAAATACTTTGCAACCTTACCAAGAATGGA
>VMDR010020940.1:0-17191 GCA_007922815.1 Macrotus californicus | reverse complement strand
CCATTTCCAGAAAACAGAGCTTCAAGACTTGAAACTCAGTCTAGCCTAAAAGACTTTTACAGGAAATTAAAAATAAATTTCATGAGCACTGGAGGTATACTTCTCTCTTTCTTCTTGGGTAACATTGTTACTGTAGACAGCCAGTCAGAGAGCTGGAAAATCTCCCCCAATTGGACAAGATGAGGCACAGAAAGTTTCCTACACAGAGCATGGATGCTGAAAGCTAGAGATGTGAATGGATAGGACCCCGAGCAACCAAAAGCTAAAGAGGAAATTAGACAGGAAAAAAGTTCTCCTCTCCCTTCCTGGGAAAAACTGCAGGTTGGGGCAGAGAGTAAAGATGGTATTTGAGACGGAGGTCCATCATTCTCCCAGGTTGTTCAGCACCTGAATTAAAACCCCTTTCCTTAGCATCTGCCTCACAAATTTGCCTTTTGTGGTATCCATTTTTGTTCAGTTACAACATGAAAATTAGAACAGTAAAGCAGTTAAAGTACATTCCTAAGAAAGACACTGCTCTGAAAAATGTGCCTATGTTTCTACTCCCAAATTCTCTCCCTATCCTGTTTCTGCTTATGTTCATTATCTTGTGCTCACCCCTTACTCCACTGGTACACAAACACATACAACACACTCACCAACATTAGTCTTCTAATTGCAGTAATTTTAAAACCCAGAGATCAGAATAAAAATAAATAAACAAAATTCCTTTAAATCATCTGACTTAATTTATAAAGAAAAAAATAACAAAAGCAAAAGTGAAACTAGTTTTTCAATTCTTGATTGGTATATAAATTCAGGCACCTCTCCCACAGCCAGCTCCATGTGGGCTGCAGATGTGAGACAGCAGCCTGCCAGACTCTGGGAAGGAACCTACTCTACATGCGGGTCTGTCTGGAGCCACCTGAAGAGAGGAGGTTGGCCTCAAAGAGACAGGTGGGTAAAGATGAGGGAGGGAAATGGGTAGACATACAAAGACAGACTCAAAGACTAAAACAGAAACAGGAATTTATGGAAAATGCTGGATGAACCAGCCAGACACAAGCAGATTAAGACATGCTAAGAAAACTACATTAACTTGGCATTGCCATTGTTCCATAGAACAGCTCCAAATCTGGATGTAAGTGAGTAAACTGTGTAAACAGCCAATTAAACAACTTGGCAATTGGTACTATCAAATAAAAATGAGTCTAGACTGCAGAAAAGAAGAAACTACTGCATTCAGGAAAACTGTCCAACCTTAGAGCTGCAAGCATCTCACAGGAGTTTTCTTTTATAGCGAAATGTCCATGAGACTCTGCTAGAAAGAACAAGGTATGGAGGGAGTGGGAGAGTCAGAAAATACTTTTCCCTGAGGCTTGCTGATTCTTAGCAGGATTTTTATTTTTTTAAAGATTTTGTCTATTTATTTTTAGAGAGAAGGGAAGATAGGGAGAAAGAAGGGAGAGAAACCGTGATGTGTGAGAGAAACAACAGATCAGTTGCCTCTCGCATGCCCCCAACCAGGGACCTGGCCCACAAGCCAGGCATGTTGTGACCGTTCAAGGTCAGGCAGGTTCATGGTATTTGCGCAGATGGAGTAATATTCACGGAGCTATTGGGTTATGTGGCATGCCTTTATTCACAGATGAGCAAGCTACACACACTGCAAGCTGCGTGTCTCCCTGTATGTCACACGTCATGGCCCTTGCTACCCAGTGTGTCACCCATCATGGTACCTGTCCCCTTATGTGTCTCCCATCATCACACCCAGCAGAGGGTCCCTAGCTGTTTAAATACTAGAGGAAAACAAAGCTGGAAAACTGCCAAAGCATTATATAACATAATATAATTCTGCGTATGTGAGCCCACTTCATGTTATGGGAACAGTTTATCAGACCCAGTCTCAAGGCCATGAGAACACTGGCTATCAGGCCCCTCCAAGTCTATGGGAATGCTGCTTCTCTTAGTTACTCAGACACCTGGGTGAGGAAGCCAGACTGCCTCCACTTACACTACACTGGGCATGTGCCCTAACTGGAAATCAAATCAGTGACCTCTTGGTTTGCTGGACAACATCCGACCCACCAAACCATACCAGTCAGGCCTTAGGCAGTATCTTTTGGGGGCGGGAGCTTGCTTGTTAGAAGGGTGAATCAAAGTTCAGGGGCTTAGAGAAAGGAGAAAAGCTTAATTAAGATTTGGTAACGAGCACTCTGTTTCTATCAGTTGAGGTCAAAGCTGAGCTTGTCTTTTTTGGAGCCAAAAAAAAGGGGGGGGGGAAATCTAAAGGGTCTATGCATGGTCTATATTATAAGTGAAAAGAAGAGACATTGGTGAGTCCTATCTCTCCAAATCATTTGGGGAAGGGTGGTTCTTTGTCACAAGCCACACTTAGGCACCAAAGTGTGGATTGATTTTTTAAAACAGTTTTCCAGGACTAAAGGGCTCAGGAAAGTTTAATACTGTTATCATAATTCATGGAACAGGTGCATTGTCAGCACAGAGGAGAGAGGTACTCACTCAACCTGGAAGATAAATGGAAGGCTTCTCAAACAGCAGAAACATGAACTGGGTCTGAAGTATAAAATCCTGGGCAGAGAAGATGAAAAAAATACTCATGTAATATAGTATTGTAGGTGAGGAATCATTTTCCCTTGTTCTCTTCCAGTTGTGTTGACCAATAAATAATCAAATTGGCATAAGACAGGTTAAGAGTAAAAAAGCAAAATTTAATTATATACATACAGAAGCCAAAAGACATAAAACTCAAAAGTAGTCAGGCAATTGAGGCTTATATGCCATCCAGAGCTAAGGAGAAGGGGATAGGAGCCTGGAGATTCAAGGGGAAAGTGATAATTCACAGGCAGATGAGAGGAGCAAATGTTTGATAAAAAAATGTTTACTATATCATGTAGACATATTTCTGATATATAAAGTTATCTCTGGTTAATAGCTCTCTTCCTGGCATTTAGCCCCATATCTAAATTCTTTCAGGCAGTTAAGGGAGAATTTAAATGCTTTTCCTCTGCTGGCTGGTGTGGCTCAGTGGACTGAGTGCCAGCCTGTGAACCAAAGGGTGGCTAGTTCAACTCCCAGTCAGGGCACATGCCTAGGTTGTGGGCCAGGTCCCCAGTAGGGGGAGCATGAGAGGCAACCACATGTTGATGTTTCTATCCATCTCTCCCTTCCTTTCCCTCTCTCTAAAAATAAATAAATAGAATCTTAAAAAAAAAAAAAAAAAAGCTTTTCCTCAGTCTGGGGGTGGGGGGTGGGGAGTGGAGGGTGGCAGGTTCTTAATTGCCTTCAGCTCAAAACAATCCACATGCCAAAGTGGCACATGTGTTCAGCTCCCCTTCAATACACAGAATTAAGAAAATTATGAAGTTGAGGAAGGAGGGCAGAGTGTGGCTTCTAAGGGAAGAAAGTGAACTAGAAAGTAGAATGAGGAAAAGGGTGGTTGTGAAACAAATTATGTTAATTGTTGCCAAATTATGAGGGGTCTTGAATGCCAGGGCCAAGTAATTTGATTATATCTTAAACTAATAAAGAGTTTTCAAAATTTTATAAACAAATGATTTAAATATGAGTTCCAGGACGCAATGTCAAAGCTGTACCACAATATGGAGAGAGAGAAGTTCAAGAGCATTTTATACAGAGCAGTCAAATAAATAGGATAAACTAATGCCCAATGTTTAATAAGTACCCCACAGGAACTACAGTTTAGAGGAAGAAATAAGAAAAATGGGATTCCAATACATGAAAGGGGTCTACATTACAATGATCCCCACCAGAAGTGGATGGGTATCCTGAAACGGCTAGAGCCAGGAAGTTTGGATAAATTTCTAATTGGATCAGCCATTCTACATAGTTAATCCAACAAGTCCAAAGAGCAGCTCCAAATACAAAAAGAATAAGACCTAGGATAGAAGGCTGAGACGTAGAGGCCAGAGAAAAATTTTTTAAGTTTTCCATTGTGATATAATTGAAATATATTATATTAGTTTTTGTAGTGCTACATAATGATTTGATGTATGTATATAACAAAATGATCACCACAATAAATCTACTTAATATCCAGACCACACATAGTTACAATTATTTTCTCTTGATGGGAACTTTTAAGGTTTTACTCTCTTAGCAGCTTTCCAATACACAAACAGTATTATCAACTATTGTCACTGTACTGTACATTACATCCTCAGGATTCATTCCGTTTATAACCATAAGTTAGCATCCTTTGATCTCCCTCACCCACTAGGCCACCACAACCCCCACCTCTGGCAACCACCAATCTGTTTTCTATGAGTTCAGTTTTTGTTGTTGTTTTATTTGTAGTTTTCACATTCAAGTGAGATCATACCTGTCCTTCTAGACTGACTTACCTCACTTAGCATAATGCCTCAAGGTTCATCCATGTAGTTGCAAGTGGCAAGAATTCCTTCTTTTCAGGGTGAAATAATATTTTATTTTCTGTATCCATTTATCTATTGGAGGACACTTACGTTGTTTCCATGTTTTGGCTATTGCAAATAATACTACAATGAACATGGAAGGGCATGTCTTTTAAGTTAGTGTTTTCATTTCTTTTGGATGAATATCCAGAAGTGGAATTGCTAGACAACTACAATTAATAGACACTGGAAGAGGTGTGACACAGTGAGAAGTGCCTAGAGCAGCTCATGATTAGCACTAGAGTCACAACCCCTTATGCACATATCCCCTGGCCATACTATCAAATTAGTCTCACTGGTTTCCATCACAATGCCTGCTTCTTTCTTTCTTAGAACTTAACATAATCTGACATTACTTTGCTTATTCAAGTATTTACAAGTTAATGGTTTGTCGTCCCCCCCCCTTCCCGCCCCCACTAGGATGTAAACTCTCAAGGGGCAGGGATCTAATTGATCTTATTCATCAATCATCCCACAGCACCTAGAGCATTTCCCAGCATGCTGACATCCCTCAATAGATGTGTGAAATAAATGCTGGGATTTTTAACATAACTTTGCTAAGCCTCTGATCCATAGTGTTATATGATCTAGTTTGTTTAGAGGCATCTTATCTTGATGGGTACAAGAGAGGAGAGATAATCAACATAGAGAAGCTCCCACAATTAAGGACATGTTGGAGAGGTCTTCTGGACGGCATGATGAGAGTATGAGTATCAAGCTTACAAAGAATTTTTCTTTCAAAGCTGAGGGCAGAATGGGAAAAAATAATAAGTGGATGGGATACATCCTCTAGTTCATTTTATCAACAAACATTTATTGAACCAGAAGTGGTAAATATTTTTTAGAAATCTGGCAATTAAGGGTACATAAAGATAAGGGTACAAAAAAGATAAATACTTATGGAAGAGTCAGAATCCAATCTTTCTTTAAATGAAATGAGAAGGCTTGAGCATGTTTTCTTGTCTAAAATAAAATAACCATGAAAGCAACATACTCGGGTTTATTTCTGGGCTCTCAGTCCTGTTCCATTGGTCTATGTGTCTGTTCTTATGCCAGTAGCAGCTTGTTTTGATTACAGTAGCCTTGTAATACCATTTGATATCAGGTATTGTGATCCCTCCTTTGTCCTTTTTTCTCAAAATTGTGGCAGCTATTTGGGGTCATTTATGGTTCCATATAAATTTCTGAAATGTTTGTTCTATATCTGTAAAATATGTCACTGGTACTTTAATAGGAATTGCATTGAATCTATAAATTGCTTTGGGTAGTATGGACATTTTGATGATGTTAATTCTTCTTATCCATGAGCATGGTACATGCTTCCATTTGTTTGTGTCCTCCTTCATTTCTTTCTTCAGTGTTGTATAGTTTTCTGAGTACAGGCCTTTTACCTCCTTGGTTAGGTTTATTCCTAGGTACTTTATTTTTCTTGTTGCTATATCAAATGGGATTTTTTTTCTTGATTTCTGTTTCTGATATTTCAATGTTAATGTACAAAAATGCTTTTGATTTCTGAATATTGACTTTGTATCCCACTATGGTCAATTAATATGTAACAAAGAGGGAAGAAGCATAAAATGGAGTAAAAATAGCTTCTTCAACAAATGGTGTTGGGAGATCTGGACAGCTACATGTAAAAAAATGAAACTCAATCACCAACTTACACCATACACAAAAATAAATTCAAGGTGGATAAAAGACTTACATATAAGCAGTGGCACCATATAAGTCCTAGAGGAGAACACAGGCAGGAAAATCTCAGATATTCCACACAGCAACATCTTCACTGATACGTCCCCTAAAGCAAGGGACATAAAGGAAAGAATAAACAAATGGGACCTCATCAAATTAAAAAGCTTCTGCATGGCTAAAGAAACAGCATTAAAATGAAAAGAGAACCAACTATATGGGAAAACATATTTGCCAATGATGCCTTGGACAAGGGTTTGATCTCCAAAATATATAAAGAACTCACACAACTCCACTCCAGGAAGACCAAAAACCCAATTAAAAAATGGGCAAAAGACTTGAACAGACACTTCTCCAAGGAGGACATACAGAGGGCCCAGAGACATATAAAAAGATTCTCAGCATCCCTAGCCATCAAAGAGATGCAAATTAAAACCACAATGAGATACCACTTCACACCGGTCAGAATGGCCATCATAAACAAATCAACAAACAAGTGTTGGAGAGGATGTGGAGAAAAGGGAACCCTAGTGCCCTGTTGGTGGGATTGTAGACTGGTGCAGCCACTGTGGAAAACAGTATGGAATTTCCTCAGAAAGCTAAAAATGGAACTGCCTTTTGACCCAGCAATTCCACTGCTGGGATTATACCCTAAGAGCCCTGAAACACCAATCCAAAAGAACCTATGCACCCCAATGAACATTTCTTGTAATACTGGTTGTGTGGTGATAAATTTTTTCAGCTTTTTTAAGTTTGGGAAACTCTTTATTTATCTTTCCATTTAAATGGTAGCTTCACTGGGCAGAGTAGTCTTGGTTGTAGATCCTTGCTTTTCATCACTTTGAATATTTGTGCTAATCCCTTCTATTGAGAAATCAGCTGACAGCATTATGGGAGCTCTCTGGTAAGTAACTGTCATTCTCTTGCTGCTTATAAGATTCTCTATTTGTCTTTAACCTTTGGCATTTTAATTTTGATGTGTTTTGGTTCTGGGGCCTCTTGAGAGTGACTCTGATGCAGGTCAATGTAAGGTACTGCTTGTGACCAGTCCTGGGATACCTGTTTGAAGCTACAGACAGTGTGTGGCTGCCTCTGATAAGCCTGGCTACAAGTCGGAGTGGCCAAGCTGTGTGCCAAAGCTGGCTTCCACCAGCATTGGACATGGGCATGTCAGCAAAAGGCTCAAAGCACTTCTAAATCCTCCTTCACCTGCCAGCAGGCTATTGGACTCAGTCAATAAAAGAGTCTCTGGCTGTACGTGAGTTGAGTGAAGTATTGAGTCACCATATATATATGAGTCATGTTCACTAGGTTGACACAGATTTAAACTCAGTGCCCGGGCTGGGTTCATGATGCCACTCAGCAAGTCTCAGGTTACAACAAGGCCTGCAGCCACCTGCCATGGGCTTGCAGACACCTGCCATGGGCTTGCAGACCTTTGTGGTGGGGCAGGGTTTAGGGAGTCATCAAGCTGCGGCCAATAGAGTTTAATAGGCTAAAACAGGCCAAGATCTAGCCATGTGGATGGAGGGCTCTGCACAGAAATAGTGGTGCCAGTTGGGCATATGAGGGAAATAATCACCCTTGTCCCAGAGCCACACAATTCAGTCTCTCCACATTAGTGTCAACTAGAGTAAGTCTACGCACACCTCTTTGAGAGCCTTCCATGAAAGTTTGTATCACAGGCCCAGGCTGGCCACAGCCAGTTGACTCTTCCACAAGGTGTGAGCTCAACAGGTGGGGCCTAGAGTTGGAAGAGTGGATTTAGGTGGTCTCCCAGGGGGAAACAGTGCCACTCTAGTTCATACGAGGAAAAATGGCCCCTTCCCCAGAACCATATAATGCAGCCTCCTCCCAATTGTCCTGACAACCTGAATCTACCTGGATCTCTTCAAGAGCCTCCAAGAAAGTCTGCATCAGAGGCTCAGGCTGGCCATGTTGAGACACCTTTATCCTAAGGGATCTTATGCATCTGAGATATCCCTCCAGATTCTCAACCACTGCACTTGGGTATGCGGTCAGCCCTTTTTGTACCTCCACCTTTCCTACCAGTCTCAGTATGGCTTCCTCTGTATATCCTTAATTATAAGCCTTCTGTTCAGCTACTCTTCAGTTGGTTACTCAGTTTAATCTGTAATTTAGATGTAATTAGGTTTTCCCTGGGAGGAGGTGAGTGTAACTTCCACCTATTCTGCTGCCATCTTGGATCCCTCACTCTTTTTTATTCTCTAATTGGGTTGTTTCAAAATTCCTGCCCTCTAACTCACTTATTCCATCTTCTATTTGCTCTATTCTGATGTAGATGTTCCCTATCATATTTTATATTTTATTCATTAAATTTTTCTATTCCAGAATTCCAGAATGATTTCTACGTCTTTGATTTTGTTAAATAGTCTTTTTGAGTTTCCTTGTTGCTTGTTAAGTTTCTTCAAAATACTTATTTTGAATTCTTTGTCAGCCAGGTCACAAAATTTCATGCCTTTAAGTTAGGTTATTAGAAAATTATTGTCTGTGGGGGAGGGGTCAGAGAGGGAACAATATGGCTTGCTTGCTCCACTCTAGCCCCACTTTCCAACGAACTCTGTCATATAAGACTGGGCACACTCCGCTGCCACACTCCGCTGTGGCAGCCCCTGAAGTACTTTACAGCTTGCTTGAGTCTTTAGTTTCCCATTCAGCCAGCTCCACCTTGCTGGCATGGTTGTGGGTCCTCTAAACCAGCCCTGCCTCTTTGCCCCCTCAGTCCTTCACCTTTCCAGGGGTCCTCTCTGTCTGCCTGGTTGCCCATCTCTGTCTCTCCTACCAATGTGGTGAATGTTTAACTCCTTGTTTGTCAGAGTTCCATGCAGTTTGATTTTCTAGCACTTCTGGCTGTTTATTGTTTTTAGATTGGTTGTTATCTTCCTTTTGGTTGTGCAAGGAAGCGAAGGGTTTCTACCTATGCCTTCAAAATTCTTAAGCTTTTATGTCATCTCTAGTTCTTATAATTCACATGTTGGCGATTGGAAACTTCTCTTGTTTTCCAGAAGGTGATGCCCAAGTGTGTGGTTTCTCCCTAGCACACAGATCCTGATGTGTTTTTCGGATTCAACTGCATTTTCCAGATTAGCTCTCACTGCTGAACGCAAGGGGGTGGCCACAATTGGGGGAGTTATAAGCTTAGTGCTCAGGGTATTGGTAGAGCCTGAAGACCCAGTGGAGAGATTTCCAGGTGAGGTTTTCTCAGAGGGACATGGGAGGCCTTCCTGCTAAGTCCTGACCAAAACCATCAAAAACCTTGTCTTTTTAAAGTCCTTTGATATTCTTCTCTTTTTCTTTGCCATTTCTTCTCTTACCCTGGTCACAGATGTCCTGCCACAGTACTCTAGGTGCTGCTGGAAAGGCAATGTGTTTCTCTAACCATATCCCACACAATTGAGGTAGCCAGTCAGTCACTAACCACTCTCCTTTTTCCCCACTGGAGAGACTGCCATCATCAGATATGTCAGCCAATGCAATATCAGGAAGACTGAACTTCTGTAGCAAATCTCTCTCATCTTTGGGCATCTGCCCAGGTCAGCATTCTAAAGGTTCTTTCCAACCATGCCAAGGTGGCTGGGGCAGAATCAATGGCTCTGCTGGTTCTACATCCCATACTGAGGTCTCCTGCCCATTACCAGAAGCACAGTGAGAGACTCTTTTCACATACAAGGGGGACCCCAATTAAACTAGGTATTATTTATAAAAAATTGTGTATTTTTTCTTACATGTTTAACTTCAGTCACCACTTTCCATATGATGCAATATGCCTATCGAGACATTTTTGAAACAGTTTTTAAACTCATCAATTTTTATGCCTTTTACTGTTTCTGTCCTTTTTCCTTTCACTTCTTCTACATCAGCAAAATATTTCACTGTGAGGAGTTTTTCCATTGGGGGAAACAAAAAAAAGTCTCACAGGGTGAGACCCAGTGAATAGGGAGGGTGGGGCACAAGGGTTGTCATTTTTGGTCATAAACTGCTGAACACTCAGTACAATGTGGGCGAGTGCACTCATAAATCACCCATCATGAAGTTGGCAAATGGGTTGAAAGAGTCTTCAAAACAAACTCACCGAAGCCAATTGTGATGGTACACTGATACAGATGGGTTCCTAGAATACTCACTTAGCAGGGGAAGCCTGTACCACAGGGACCCGCCCTCCAGAAAATAATTCTGGTGTTGTTTTTTTTGTTCCCCTTTGTACTTTGGCACTTGGTGCTAGATCCCACAATTTCCACAGAGGCATATTTGTTTGTAAAAAGGTGTCTAATATTAGTTGTAATAAAATGGAAATAAAGCAGGAGAAATATGCCATCATTATGCTGAGGTCAAGAACTGCATTTTAAAGGACAGGGGAGTAAATAAATATTATGTGATAAGAAGGGACAGATAGAAGAAAGAAACTATTCTAAGCACATTTGATAGAAACTAATGGAAGAATAATAATGTGTTGTCCCTTCTGTTTTTAAAGTAAACATAAAGTTATCAATTACATGTATATTTCCACTTTGCAACCCTCAGTTTAATGCTCTCCATGCACTTGATTATGTTTAAATGGGAAGTACAAAAAGCTGGGCTATAGAGTTGCAACTCATTCTGACAACTAAAAATGTCCACGTTGAAAATACCCACAAAGATGTTCTGTGCACACACATACACCAAAATTGTTAAGACATTAATATATTGAAGCAATGAAATGAAATGATGACAAAGCCTTAAACAATTGCATTTTTAGTACTCTTTACCTTTTTGCCATGTGGCTGACACTTCCTAAGTTCACGACACAAGTTGATTGTCTTTTCTTTCCACAGCCATGGACACAACAAAGTCCCCCCCGGAAGAGCTCCTTCTCAGAGGAAATAGGAGGCAAGATCTCCAAGACATGCTGAGAGAAGTAGGACTTTCTAATGAGTACTGGTTGCCCAAGCTGAGAGAACACCTGGGGGTGACCTGTGCCCAGGCCTTACAGCACATAAAAGAGAAAGACCTGCAGAAGCTGAAATCCCAGGCACAATATTCCTGGGAGGAAAGGGCCCTGGAGAAGCTACTTTACCTGTCACACTCAAATAGCCTTTTAGAGTTATAGGAGTCTCAGATCAAAATAATAAAGGAAAAGCTAAAGGAAGCAGAAAAGTCACTGGATGAGCTAAGAGACTTGCTGTCAGATGGGAGGCAACAACAGGAAGAGGCAGTCAAGAAAAAAGAGGCAGAGCTGAGGCAGGCAATGGACATCCCCAAACAGGGCTGGCCACACTCTGAAACATCCCTAAGAGAAGTCACAGAAAATATGCAGGAACAACTAAACCTCATGAAGGGGACACTGTCTTACAGGACAAACCTCCCAGATAGAGATCTAGTGAGAGGGGCATCTGGAGGGCTGGCTCCACAGGGAATTTACAAAAGCAGCCACCAAAGGGGGATTATAGAGAAGAGAGAAGAGCAGGGCACACTTACAGAAACAAGGAAATTCATATCTTTTCAAGGAGAATCCATACTTACCCAGACAGCAGAGGTGAGCTTCAGTGTGACTCCCTCAGTCAAGGGTGCAAGTTGGAAATTTAACTTGGAAGCTGATAGGGACCACAGCAAACAATCAGAATCCAAAGTTCATTCCATCATGCCATGTATGTTCCAGTCAGAGTCAGAGCAAGAGCACATCGCCATCTCCCAATTTTCTGAATTAATTAAAATCTTAAAAGAAACCAAGGATGACCTCATGAAAGTGAAGGCCAAATCTGATTCTGCAGAAATAGTGGAGGAAGCTCAAAGAAAGGCCACTGATAAGGTGAGCTTGTCTCTTGGTCACTTCTTGAAATACCTCCAAGAAACCAAGCAGCCAGACACACAGCTCTTGCTATGTTCCATTGCAGCTGGTGCAGGATATCACGTGGTAAACAATACTTTTCAGTATCCTCTGGGTAGTGATGAGTTGAACATTTTACTGAATGAAATGCAAACTGCTCAAGATAAATACCAGGAGCTCAAAAACATTTGCCTCTACAGTGCTCAGGCATTCCTGGTGCTCACAAGTCTTACAGCTACTGCTGGAGTTACAGCTATTTCACCACAGGAGAAAACAGAACGACTTGCATTAATAAAAGAACACATGGGCCAATATTTGTCAAAGGAAGTTGTATATGTCCTCTCCAAACCTGGAGCAGATCATAATTGGGAGAATTTAGAGAAGGATTTGAGATTGCTCATTGATGGTAATTATGAAGCCACCACATCTTTGTTGCAAATGGATGAGGTAAAAAACTTGCAAAGTACTTCCCATGAAGAGAAACAATCCCGTGAACTACATGATACTGAAAACAGCAAATGGAAATTCAAAGAACCAGACTTTCTAATACTACTACAGCATCTAGGCCTAGAACATTACTACCCAAAAAGGATGACCAGAGATAACTTCCATCTAATCTACAAGACGTCTGTGTGCAAGAGCCAGCCCAACTCTGACAGGGAGCTTCCCTTCTATTTCCTGCAGAAGCTACTCGTGCTGGATTATGAGCTGAGATACCTGGTCTTCAAAGAGGATGGAAACACACAAAATCAACTTCATCCAAGTGTCTCAAGTAAAGAAAATAAGACTTTTAACCCATATGAAAACTTATTTGAAGACAGTGAAGCTCCCACTAGTCCTACAGCCACTAATCCTAGATCCCATATTCACCCTATGGATATTCAGATGGCAATTCTTCACTGTGCAGATGATTTTGCCAGGCAATATATTTTGTCCAAACTTTCCATTTGTCAGTTTGCCCTCCCCCTTCTCATACCTAATCCCTGCAATTCTGAAATTGAGTTCTCTCTCTGGTCTCTCAGTCAAATTAGAAAAAGCTGGCAGGAAGCAAGGAAATCACCAAAAGAGGGCAAAATCAATTACAAGAATAAGCAGATGTGTCATGTCTCTACCCCTATTGTGTCCTTCATTAGAGTTGGAAATGGCTTCTCTGCTTCCAAATCTAAGATCATGAACTGTCTCCTCAGTAAACGAAAACACGATGTCTTTTTTAACCGACATTGCAGAGGGAGCACCAAAGACTGTCTCTTGATGGGGGGTGTGGTGGAAGTCTGCTGGTTCTGTCCCGGAGGGGAAGATGAGGACAGATTTGACAACTGCTTGACCTTCACCAATCTTCATGGAGATGCAAAAGAACATAAGAAGCAACTCAGCTTCCTGCAAGAGGTCTCTTCTCTCATTGTGGTCCTCATGTCAACTTCCGATGACAATAAAGAAAATCGTGAAATTGTTCGTGACCTGGGTCAGTCACCAAAACCTTTGATTTGTTTACTTGACAACAAAGAAAAAACCATGGTCAATAATTCTAACCAAAAAGTGAGAATAGGGACCAGGAACAGAAATGAAGCAGAATTAACAGAGGAGCTTGTTGCTACAATTAGACGTTTGATAGAGTTGTCCGACACTACTCTTAGCTTAGAGGACTGCACCTCATATGCTCGCAGGCAAGGATTCCTCATTGATGAAGACCAGCAAAACTGCAAAGAAGCCAAAGAAAAGGCAGAGGTCATAATGGCCCTACTGAAAGAAACGGAGATACCTCATGTGAAGAAAAAATTACTACCCCTTCAAGGACAACTGTGGCATCTCTGGTGTAAAAAGGACAAAGAACTCTATCACCTGAGAGAAAAAGGGAATCGGAGCATTGAGCAACACAAGAGTGAGATTGAGACGGAAAAACAAAACATACGGCATCAACAGCTGAACAGAGCCTTTCCTCTCAATGACTTAATATACACTGTCCTTCAAATTCTCCAAAATCATTCAGAAACTCAAACCACACTCTACTTTTTGCAATGGCTGAGTGTGTTTTTGGACAACCTGACATCAGAATATTTGGAAAACCTGAATAAAAAGAAAAACACTTTGTGGTCACAGATACAAACAGGAAAGCAAAAGGCACTAAAGAGGAGCAAGCTACAGTGTTTGCAAAAAGAGGTAGACGCTATCTCAATAGAAATTGGTGACTGTACATTGGGAATTGAGCAACTTCTCAGAGAAGTTGGCCAGATTGATGAGGCTGTGGAAGAAGCTTCCTCCACAGAACATTCCTCCTTTCTCTTGCTTCCCCAGATTGCTGCAGATCTGCTGATATTTGGTGTTCCCATTGAGCTGATGGATGGGGACGCTTCCTATGTGCCTCTAAAGTGGATAGCAGCCCTTTTTGACAAGGTCTCTGAGAAACTTGGAAACAAACGGCTGTTTGTTCTCTCTATCCTTGGCCTACAGAGTTCAGGGAAGTCCACTCTGCTGAATGCACTTTTTGGGCTGCAGTTCACCGTCAGTGCTGGGAGGTGTACCCGTGGGGCCTACATGCAGCTTCTGAAAGTAGAGGAGACATTTATAGAGGAACTGGGCTTTGACTTTGTGCTTGTTGTGGACACAGAGGGACTTCGGGCCCCAGAACTCAGCAACCAATCCAAGTATCATGACAATGAGTTGGCAACATTTGTCATTGGACTTGGAAACTTGACTCTGATTAATATTTTTGGGGAAAATCCATCAGAAGTGCAAGATATTTTACAAATAGTTGTCCAAGCCTTTATGAGAATGAAACAAGTAAAAATCTCACCTAGTTGCCTCTTTGTTCATCAGAATGTAGGGGAAGTCACAGCTAAAGACCAAACTATGGAAGGACGGAGGTGGTTAGAGCAGAGATTGGATGAAATGGCAGCGATAGCAGCTGAGCAAGAACAGTGCTCTGGAGTAACCCATTTTACTGATGTCATTAAGTTTGATAGCAATACTGATGTCTACTACTTTGCTCACCTCTGGGAGGGCAATCCCCCAATGGCCCCTCCCAATCCTCGCTATAGCCACAATGTCCAGGACCTAAAAAGTAAAACTTTCAAAACTGCTCAAAAGGAATCTAGGCAAAGTATCATGAAGATATCAGATGTAAAGCTTCGAGTTCAAGATTTGTGGAGGGCCCCAGTAACTGAGAACTTTATTTTTAGTTTTAGGAACACCAAAGAGGTCATGGCCATGAGCAAATTAGAAAACATGTACAATAAGTGGACCTGGGAACTGAGGAGTCATGTGCTAGACTTGCAGAACCAGCTGAGGAAGCAGATAAAGAATGGAATAATCCAGACACTCACAACAGGCACACTTGCGGTTCCAGTTGCAGAAAAATATAAAGCTATCAAGCAAGAACTTAAAAAATATTTTAATGAAGATCCTGACAGTGAAATACTAATTCAGTGGAAACAAATTTTTTAAAATAAGCTAATAAACCTTAAAGAGGCACTTATTTTAGAGAGTAAAAGTAAAGCTGAGGGACATATTAGTTATAAGAAGAATCAAGAAATACTGGATAACAAAAAGTCAGGTTATGAAAAGAAATTATTGGAAAGAAGCAGAACATTGGCTATAACTCTAAAGGGCAAAGAACTGAGTGAAGAAAATCTACATGAGAAATTCAATGAACTTTGGAAAACATGGGTCGATGATTTGTCTCAAACTCTCCCTCCAGTCCCAGAGCCTAACATTGATGTGGATGCTGAAGACATCCTCTTAGAATATTTTAAAAAGGAGACAGACATGGGGAACATAATAAATGAAAATTATGGAAAAACATTTAACATCAATTATGATGAACATGTCAAAATGACCAAAAAATGTTACTTGTATAGGAGGCAATTAGAAGTACGTGATAAAGAGTCCATAGATAGGACCACTGACTACATTGTTTCAAGATTTACTGAAACTATTAAGAACACTGAGAAGGAACAAAGTGATTACAATAAAAGTTATTTTTATGATATCCTGAGAATAATAGAAGATGACGTAAAATCTGTGCCCATTGAAGAAAGATACACATTTACAAATAAATATAAAATTGACTTATCTTTGTGTTTATTCCAAAGAGCATCAAAAGTGTTTAAAGAAATGCACAAGGCATTCAAAAGAGCAAATGATCCTGTAAACTATATGGAGAGCAAGAAAGGTGATTTTTTTCATGAGTTTTAAGATGTCTTGTCAAGGAGCAAGCTCAATCACAACATTTGTTAATTTTCTGTGGCTCAAACTCACTCCTGCTATCTCCACCACCATTTGGGAAAAAATGGTCCTTAAAATTGCTGGTGACATTCGAGCTGCCTGCCCAGCATTCAGTGGAAACAGGGCTAACTTAGAGAAACACATTCTTATCTCTCTGGCAGAAAAAGAAAATTTTGATGATTACTGGGAGTACATTCATAGTCCAAAATCATTTTTTGAGAATTACATTAAAAACCATATTAAAAGATACTGTTCAGACCAAGGAAGTGAAAAAATAAAAACTTTTTTAAAAATAAGTTTAGATGACATCAAGAATACCATCCTCTACGCTATTCATGAATCCACAGCAATAGCTAAAGATCAAAACAGCACTGTATCTGGGTGGTTGGATTTGTTCTGTGATCACCTAGGGAGTAACTTGATCTTTCCAAGAAAAGACTTGATAAGCATTGAACACCAGGAGATAAAAGATATTGAGTTTCTCAAAGAAGCCATGAGTGGAGCATTGGATCCCAAAATGAACATAGTAGAAAAGGAGTGTTTGACTACACCTGTAGAGGAAATGGTTCCTGAAATCCAGAAATTGCTCTCTGAACATCTCTGTGGCTGCTGGAAACAGTGTCCCTTCTGTGGAGCAATCTGTACAAACACAATCCCTTCACATGATGGAGATCACAGTGTTCCTTTCCACCGTCCTGAGGCTATCAAAGGAATGCGATGCATTAATACAGACCACTTTTCCATTGATTACTGTACTAGTTTGGTAGCAAGTGATTGTTCCTTTATTTTGAGCGAAGATCGCAAATTCCCATACAAGAACTATCGACAAGCAGGAAAGGAATATGCTACATGGAGCATCACACCTGACCTATCCACCCCGCCATACTGGAAATGGTTTGTCTGGCATTTCAGATCAAACCTAGAAGAGAAATATCAGAAAAAATTTACAGGTATAGGTGAAATCCCTGATGCCTGGACCAAAATCACAAAGCAGGATGTGCTGGATGACTTGAGAAAGCAGTAA
>VMDR010020939.1:0-17206 GCA_007922815.1 Macrotus californicus | reverse complement strand
TATCCTTCATTTGTTCATCTAATTTGTGACCAAATTCAACCAAGTCTGTGAGCATCCTGATTACCAGTGTTTTGAACTGTGCATCTGATAGGTTGGCTATCTCTTCATCGCTTAGTTGTATTTTTTCTGGAGCTTTGATCTGTTCTTTCATTTGGGCCATTTTTGTTGTCTTGGCACACCTGTTACGTAGTAAGGGGCGTAGCCTTAGGTGTTCACCAGGACGGGGCGGCCACGTCGCTGCGTTGTGACGCTGTTTGTGGGGGAGGGGTCCGAGAGGAAACAATGGCGGCCGCTCCCTGTCAGTTACCAGTCACTTTCCGCACTCGCTCCCTGTCAGTTACCAGTCACTTTCCGCACTACCCACAGTCCAACGGGGCCCCTCTGGTGCTGGCTCCAGTGCCGATCCCCGGTGGGAGGGCTGTGTACGCTCCAGGACCCTGTGGGTCTCTCCAACGAGCTCTCCTGTGAGGCCTGGAGTTTCTCCCGCTGCCGCCGCCTCAACCCCCACAGGAGTTTTCAATCAGAGGCTTTGAGGCTTCACCTCCCCGCGCAGGAACTCTGGGTTACGGGGTCTGTCTCGTTTCCCAGTTGTTCCTCCCCATTTATCCTCACGCGGGAGTGGGACGCCCAGTCCGCAGCCGCCACTTCTCCCGGCCAGCCACGCCTTTCCAGGATCCGCCAGCAGCCGCCCCGCCACGCGAGTCCTCTCCGCCCCTCCTATCGGTCTGGATGTATGTTTCTTAGTTTCTTGGTTGTCAGACTTCCATACGGTTCGATTTTCTGTCAGTTCTGGTTGTTTTTTGTTTTAAAATTTGTTGTTGTCCTTCTTTTGGTTGTGTGAGGAGGCACAGTGTGTCTACCTACACCTCCATCTTGGCCGGAAGTCTCATGTGGGCTTCTTGATCCCTGTTCTCTCCTGGAGGCAAAGAGCCAGCAGCGTTCAGCACCGTGGACAGCAGAGATCCAGCCAGCCCCGGTATCACTCCGTTCCCCTCCCTGGAGGCTCACAGCTCAGGGACTTCCAGTGAACTGTGCAGCTGACTTGGTGTTAGACTGAAGTCTAGTAGCTCTGCCCTTTGTTACTGGGGGACATTTGCTTCCAAGTTTCTGTTTCTTTTCTCCAGTTCAGGGTAGGACTCCTCTAGAAGAAATCCTCAGTCCTTTCCTGTGGGGCTACTGCCTGCAGGCACGGTGGAATAGGAAGGATGAGAGGAAGGTTACCAGAAAGAACTAGGAGTGGGAACCACATCTGGTAATCTAGGACTGTGCAGCTTGGGTGGAAAACTAAAAGAATTTTTCAGAAGAACCAAGTTGGTATGAATCTGAAGGATGAGGGAAAGAGCAAATGGGAGAATGCTAAGAAAATAGCCAGAAGAGTCAAGCCCAGACTGAAGCCGGCAATGACTGGACTAGAGTGGTTCAAGAATAAGACCATGAATAGTGAGTAGGCATGCCTGTTGTAGGTGATACATAGAACATGCAGGAGAAGGCGTGGTATTTTAAAGGAGCCAGGTCAGCTGATGCAAACCAAAGACAGAGCAGCAAAGGAACAGAGACCAAAGTGGAGCAGAGTCCAGATGGATGGGTGAGGAGCATTACCTGGCAATGATTAATTTTCCTTTTCCCTCCCTCCATTGTCCTTTCCTAGGACATTGAGAAAGATGTTTGCAAAAATGGCCCTGGCTGGTGTGGCTCAGTGGATTGAGTGCTGGCCTGAGAACCAAAGGGTCGCTAGTTCGATTCCCAGTCCACATGTGCCTGGGATGCGGGCCAGGTCTCGAGTTGGGGGAGTGTGAGAGGCAACCACACATTGATGTTTCTCTCCCTCTGTTTCTCCCTCCCTTCACCTCTCTCTAAAAATAAAAAAATAAAATATTTTTTAAAAAGAGAAAGATTCCAGCAAAGATGATGATGGGGATTGAGGGGGTTTCCAAGAGGGAGGCAAAAAGGGGGTGCTTCTCCATTCCTCTCTTGTATTCCTCATCATGCCACAAAGCATTGCTCTGCCTGAGGAAGACAGAGCCCCGGGAAACTGTGGCCCAGGGAAAAGTCCCAAATTAAGCGTGCACATGGGGAGAGTTCAAGAGCAGCTTAGCTGAGGGGGGTAAGGGGGGTTGAGGTAGCCTGGGATTGAAGGGAGAAGAAGGCAGAAGACAGTGTCCACACATAACACACTCTGCCTTGCAGCCATCAACAACTGGTATTCATTTACAAGGCTTGATTCCTGAGAACACCTGCTCCTCTGTTTCCCAAGCATCTGATGTTGTCCTTGAAACCAGAATGCCAGCTTCCCAAGGAGGAGCAGAGACATCAACAAACACAGCTGGCAGAAGTCACCCAGCTGGCCCTCCCTCCTCCCCGCAGCCCTGTACCTTTGTCAGCAAGGCCAACCCACAAGCTGCTCCCTCCCTCTGCCCACAGCCGAGACCTACTCTGTAGGAATCTCTGACATTCATGTTTGCCAAGGAATTCAGCCACATTTTACCTGGTCCCCACTCTCATTGATAAGGTGGGGGCTACAGGCCAGTGGAGGGAGAGGTCAGAGGGCACCCCTTACCCCCTCCTGGACTCCTGCCCAGGCTCCTCTGCTTCTTACTGTGCTGCTCCCGGAGACAGTTTTCTCATTTCTCTCCACATCAGTGGTTCTGAAAGTGTGGTCCTGGGACCAGCAGCATTGCCTGAGAGCTTATTAGAAATGCAAATTCGGTGGCTCCACTGCAGACCCACTAAAATAGAACACTCTGGGGACGAGGCCCAGACGGCCCCTTGGGAATTCTGATGTCACTGTGTCACTGACAGGAGGACCTCTGTCTGTAGGAGGCACAGGAGAGGGTACCTAAAGCCCCACCATGTGCGGTGGTTCTATTGTCACCCCAGGTGTTGGGCTTTTGGGTTAGCTCCAATTTTTTCCTTCCAACAACAAAATGCTTGTATTGGACTTTCTTTCATATACATCTTCATGGACCCATGCAAATCTTTCTGGAGGGCACATTCTTAAAAGTGGATTTGCCAGGACAAAGGACGTACACGTTCAAACACTGGTAGATATACCAAATAGGCCTCTTAAAGGTTCCACAATTTTCATTCCTACCCCAGAAAATGAAGGGACACTGTTGCGGTCCCATCTGGCAGGACCGCGTGTTATTGTGGAATGCTTGTCCTATATCCCCGGACAAGTGACGAACAAATTCACACAGACTAAAGAAATCTGGTGGAGAAAAGGGATGGGTGACCAATCTCTCAATGATCAAGAGAGAGGGGCCTGTGTGGCCACTCTCTCCGTGAGAGAGAGGGCCTGCATGGCCCCTCTCACACAGACAGAGAGGGCCCCTGCCCCTCGCCTGGACAGGCTTTTATTGACACTCCAGGATGGTTCTCATTAACTATGCACAGGTTTGCTTTGGGTGGATGCCTTTTACAGATAACAAAGGAAAGAATGTGGCCAGTTGCAAGGAGAAAGGTCATTTACAATGTAAAGGAGGGAAGTCTGGGCTGTTTACATTCGTGCTTGGGAAGTCTAGCACAAGTCACAGTAAACTTCTGCTGTTTCCATCCCAGGTGAGGGAGTTTTTGCAAGAGCAAGTTTCAAAGAGGCCTAGGTACAATGCAGGCCTGATTACCCACAGGAAACCTATCCACGGATATGACCTGCACGCCACACGCGATCTGGACTGCGTTCAGATCCAGAGCTGAGTCACAGGCCGCATCACACACGAATAGGTTCCCCATAGGACACATGTGTCCTCCAGTCTTTCCAGCTTAAACTAACCATTCTCAATGTTCTCCTTGTCTTTTCCAATCTGACAAGTGAAAGTGGTATCTTGTTTTGATGTGCATTTCTTTAAGAGTAAAACTGAGCATCTTTTTTTATATTTATTAGCCATGTTAGCACAGTACTTTTGGCTATCTCCGTGTTCAGTGATCAACATGCATGACTGTATAATTTAAAAAAGAAGAAAAATGCTGGCCCTCTCTCATCTGCAAAGTGCTTTGCAGTCTCATGAAGCAGCCAGACAGAAGTTCTAGGGTTGTGTGCAGTGTGACCAGGTGTGGTGGTTTGCAGGGAGGGGTGGGGGCAGGATGTAGGACTCTCAGTGGTAAAAGCCTGAAAGTCCCAAGAAAACTGGGATGGCGTGGTCACCAAGTTGAGTGATTTGCTTAGGACAGCAGATAGCACAGTAGGCAGCCTGAGGGGGGCACTCCCTGACCCCTGGCCCAGTACTGGGCGCTCTCTTTTTCCTGAGGTGACTCTCACAGAGAAACAGGGAGTTGGGCAACAGGAATTGTCAATCTCTCCCAACTAGAGAGGAAGCTCCTTTTGCTCATTTACCTCTGAAACCCAGCATTTCTCACAGAGCCTAGCAAAGAGTCAGGAACTGGATTTACACTAAAGGCAATATCACAGGGTGAAGGAGGGGAGACCCGACACTGCCATATCCTGATCCCACAAAGTCAAAATCCGTCCAGTGATTCCTACAAGAAAGTGTAGTTGAAAGGCCAAGGGCCTTGGAGTGGACAGACTTGAGTCCTAATCATTCCAGTCCGTGCCCTTATAGGTGCCTCACCTTGGAAACTGCTCTGATCTTGAGTTTTCTCCTTCCTAAAATGGGACCACTAATACGTACATCACAGGAGAATGGTTAGGACAAGAGGAGGACATGAGGAAGAGAAGGCAAAGAGGGGGGTTATTCTTTCTCTTGTTAAAAAATCATCGACTACATTTTAAAGATCTTATTGGCTTTATTCAACAGTTCAGGAATCAGATGGCATCAGTCCAGCAGGAAGGAACTCCAAAGAGCTACATAGGCAAGAGATTTTACAGGGAGTTATATGAGGCAAAAACGCATGTTGTTTATGGCTAGGCCACCTGATCAGCATCCTTTATGGCCCAGGTGGCAAACACAAGGCCCGGGGGCTGAACCCAGCCCTCCACCTTGTCTTATCCAGCCTGGCACCTTGTTTCTACCCAGTGGCAGCGCCAAGCTCTTGCTTAACTGTTAAGGAGTAATTACATTTATGTAGTCCTAAAATTACATTAGGCCCTTTGAAGGCAACCTCAAGACTGATGTGGCCCCTGGTGAAAATGAGATTGACACCCCGGCTTTAGGGGAGGACAGGGGTCAATGAGCAGATGACCTAACTAGTGCTGATCAGATGGTTCCTGAATTGACTGGTATAAGATTCCATTTCTTGAGAGACGAAACTATAATCAAGTCTTAGTTTGGCAACACAGGGCTCAGCCTTTGGGGTCTGTTGTCTTGTTTAACACCCATCCCAGTTTCCACAAGAGAATGGGCAGCATCTACTCCAGGGCTCTACACTACAGTAACTGGCCGAGGGCTCAGGAGGGCCTCAAATACAGTCTACACTCTCCTGTATGAGGCTTACTCCCTGGCACAGAGCTGGACGTTCCAGAAGAAATGCATTTTCTTCCTGGAAGGAGCCCTCCTGATGCCAAACTGTGTGCCTTTGGGCCTGTGTCTACCCAAAGGGGGCACATTTTACAAATCCACACACAGGCATGTGTAGAGAAGCCCTGCTCTGTGTTAGCCATGTGCCTCCATCTCTCCTACCCTCAGAACAGGCCCAAGTGAGGCTTACCTGGACAAGTCACCTGAAAAACAATCCACTGTTCACGACAGATCACAAATCATTTGCACATCGGAAGCTGCCTAAACGCTGGTATGAGGCAGAAGGCTGCAAATTAAGGAGGGACTCGGCCACCCTGGATTCAGCACAGCCCCAAATGAGGCACCTCACAG
Organism: Macrotus californicus; assembly: GCA_007922815.1. NCBI lineage: Eukaryota > Metazoa > Chordata > Mammalia > Chiroptera > Phyllostomidae > Macrotus > Macrotus californicus. The sequence continues at coordinate 11,444 of VMDR010020939.1, read as the reverse complement.
GGGCTTTGTTCCCAAGCCAGGGTTCCAGCTCCAAAGGCTGAAACACCTTTGCCTAGGGACAATCTCATGAGTTTGCAGGCCCCACAGGAGCCCAGCCATGAATGTGCAGGGCTGTCTTTGGGCAGAATACCGAAGCTACGAGCATCAATTAAGACAAGAGGAGATGACGGCTAAGTGTTCAGTTTACTTCCACCCCTGCAAATATCCCACCCCAGGGAGAGGGTAATCGAATATATTCTGAGATGATTTAAACTCATTTAAATTAAAACAAAAACAAAAATAAAAACGCAGCAGTAGTGCAGTGCAGAAAGAACAAGAGTTTGATGACCTCACAGAGCAAGACGAAAAGATAGTTGGAAAAGAGAAAAAGCTCACAGACATAACAAAGTATGAGCACTCAACCAGCCAACCAGCTAACCAGACCAGCAAAACAGGTGAGCCCCGAACACATTGTGTCACCATATGGGTGGCTTCTACTCTGCTTCCAGTGACCAACCTGAATGAACCATGCTCGAGGACGGAGACCTGCTGTCAATTCAACAAATAATATGCCAATAAAAGAGCTGCAGTGATAAAAATTAAGGACATTTGTTCAGAGGCTGAATAAACACCGTCCACACCCTCAGTTCCAGCCACAGGCTGCTCATCTGTCACAGACACACAGACACTCCTTCTGATGTCACCAGATGCAGAACCCATCTCCCCAGCACACACACCGCTCACCCAGAGGCCATCCAGGGAGACACCTGCACACACAGGCCCCCACGCAGTCACTTATCACCCAGCTCAGAGTCGCACGGTTACCAGCGGCTCACCATCCACGCCTAACAAGCTGATGGACAATTCTGCAGCCCAGGTGGTGTCAACTCCACTCCTCAGGAAGGTGCCACGCCCTGTGGCCTTATGTCCCAGGTCACAGTGCTGCAAGCACCGCTCTGCTGTCCCTGTGACTGGAAGGACCCCTGTCGACGAGAGCTTCCGCAGGCTCCACACTGGGAATAAGGGAAGTGCAGTTTTCAGCTGGGAGTCGTGTGCCATTCAGACCACTTGCAGGGGTTTGAGATCTGTTTCTGGTTGTTGGCCTCTGTGTTTCCCTCACAGTGTTACAGGTGATGGATGATGGGTCTTTTCACACCTCACCGCATTTGGTGGTTGTCCTCCATGCAAACAGCCTGTCAAGACATTTGTAACATAGAAAATCTGAAGAAGAGCCTTTCTTTCTAAGGATAGCAGCCTTCTTAGTTCCAAAAAGCCTTAAGGGGTGGCATTGCTTTGATGCAGTTCAGAGGTTTGTAATCCAGTTCTGAGTTTATTAGGCTGAAACGTTGTCCAGACTCTGACAGATGACTTATTGCTCTGAGGTAGAACTGACCCAAAACTGAGGAGGGTACATAAACCACAATTTCAAAGTATTCATTTACAATGAGAAATACAATGTTTACTCAAGCCCAACAGCCAGCACATTCTTTGCTGTAGAGAAAGCCACATGGGAAGACAAATGAGAATCAAAAATTTGCCAGTTAAAAATAAAACTGGACAAATGAGTTGGATTGCCTCAATGTGGTGGCCAGGACCCAGGACCTCTGACTTCTCATGCGGCTGCTGAATGCCCCACAACATCTCAAAAGAAGAGACGCTCCAGGCAAAATTATCCTTTGTACTGGAAGGCTCTCGTCGGAAATCAAAATCTTTCCCCTGCATTCTAGAGGCAGGCCAAAGTCCTCCTCAAGTGCAAGCAGTTCTTCCCTGGCTTCTCCCCCACATTTACTGCTTGACCCTGGGGCTTACAGAAGATGTGGAGATGTGCCACTCAAGTGTCCCTTCCAGAGAAACATGCTGTGGAGTGCAAACGACTGATACCCTCCACCCGGCAGCTCCTTCAGGGTCCTCAGCTTTGGAGCCAAAGGTCTCTTCTCGGGCTGCTCCCTGACCAATGACCAAACAACACGGTGGCACAAAAGCCTGTCCATTCCTGTCCAGTGCCGACTCCGCTAGTGGGAAATGTGTGCTCTAGCACTGCCCCCCGGGGCTGCCAGAGACCTTGCAAGGTCTGCAGTGTGGTCTCATAGCTCCTCTGACCCCATCCTGCCTTTCCCCACACCTTGTTTTACACAGGTGTGACTCCTCGCAAACCTGTGGCACTCAGCTCCATTGCCGCATCCTCTAGATCAGTGTTCTAGATCAGAGAGCAGCAAGCTGCAGCCCGTGGCTCAGTCCTGGCCTCGGCCTGTTTTCATGACGTTTCTCTGGCACCGAGCTGTGCCTGTACGTTTACTTGCTGTCTACGGCTGCTTTTGCACTCTGTTGAGTAGTCCCAACAGACATCTACAAAGCCTAAAATGGTATGTAATATCTGTCCCTTTAGGAAAAAAGTTTGCCCCAGATATTACAGTTTTGATGGCAAGCAAAGACTAATGCAATGAAAACAGGGTCACTTCCCTAAGCCTGAGCCCTTGAGCCTGAGATGCCCACTTGGGGCCTCAGTTGATGTGTGTGCCTCTCTGGCTCATAGCTGGTCTCAAGCAACCCCCTGAAGTGGATAAGGGAACCACAGTGCAGAGATCAGAGCCTGAAAGATACTGGAATGTCAAGGTCAGGGTCTAGGTCAACTCAGTGTGTCCAGACTGTCTCCTCCCACCAGCCGCCGACTTGGTGATGAAGCCCAGTGTGTGTGTGAGCTGAGAGAGCCTTACACACTTTTGACCGTGACTGTGAAATCCGGAAGGCAAGGATGTGAAGTCATCCGTCACTGTGACCTCGCAAACAGCCACCACTTCTGGGAACATTTTTCTATGGAAACTCATCCCCCTCCCCCACTCATAAATGTGTGATTTGTGCAGAGGCTGACCCTCCTCTGGATCCAGGGGTGGGCCTGTGACCTCAGTCTGACCAGTCTGAATGCCCTCCTCCTCTGTCACTGTATCTGGATCGGGGATGAGCACATAACCCAAACTCCCATTGCTGAGAAGCTGATGCTTAAACCTGGTGCCTCTGGGCCCATCTTGCCACCACATAGGAAGAGCTCGTCTGAGAGTGATGTCAGCACCTGGGAAAGCAAGTTGAGGCCAGGGCATGGATCCATGCAGGCACCATTGCAGCACCAGGACTTCTCAGTTACACGAGCCAAAGCTCCTCCATTTGCCTTAATCCAACTGGAGTGGGATTTTCTGACACTTGCAAACCCAAAGAAATGACTTCTACCAGGACTACACCCAGACCACGTCCTCATCACACACCAGGTATTCCATAGAAGAGACAGGAACTTCTCAAGGGGGCAGGGAGAGGTTGAGAGGGTATAAGGAACGGGTGACCCGGGTTTGTGCCTCTGCATTCCCAGAGGCGTGAGCAGGAGTGCCGGCTGCAGACCCAGACCTCAGCAACAGATGCACCTTCATCCCAAAGCCCTCTGCTGTGACTGCAGGGCCCTGAGCAGGCATTTTTCCAGCGCAGTGAAGCAGCTCCTTCGTGAAACAATCTGAAGTTGTTTCCACACCCTCAAAGCTGAGCAGCCAGGCGGTTTTATTAGATGCATTTAATCTATAATCCAGCATCTTATAAGACATCCAAGGGCTACTTTAAGCTGCCTCTCCTCCAGCAGGACTCTCATGCTGCTCCTCAGACATCGAGAATAAGAGGAAAGGCCCTGTTGTGTACATCCACACCAGCTTGGTTGAAAGGCCTCGGCTCCGGCCCCAGCTCATGGATGTGCGCGGCTGCCTCCTTCCAAGCTGCCCTGAATCCCCCCGTGGCTGAGCACTTTCTTCCGCCACCATCACATCGGCTGTAGATCTGCAGGCTGAGGAAATGGTTGAAATGCCACACAAAATTACACTATTTATATTTTCATTTCTTATTAGACCTTTGTAATGATTCCTTATTGAACTGAAGCTTAAATGGCTCAAGACTGATGGTAATAGAACGCTTAATTGTTTGCTGGTCTAACTCTCTCAGCCCTAATTAAATACTGTTTCTCACTGAGCAGCTTACACCATTATGTTTTTTCCTGTCACCAAAGAGAGCAAGGGGACTGAGGCAGAATTCAGATGAGCCCAGGCTCCCTTCATGCTATTCATTTTTTTTCCAACAATGGGAAGCAGAGCCCTGTGGGGGAGGAATCACGGAATTCTAGGGAACAGCTTTAGGAGATGAACTCGTGCAAGTCCTTCTACAGGAAGAAGGTGAGTTATGAGAGGCCCTGTTACCTTGTGGGGTTTCCTGTAGGAGGTGTGGGTCCTTGGCGTCAATAGCTGGTGTTGGAGCCATCGCTGACCCCTCTTTCTCTCACACCCTGGCCTGAGCAGCACTGGAATCCAGACGCTCTCATCACTTCCATGACATCGTCCAGGTCCAAGCCACCACTGACTCTCCCCAGATTATTGTAGATGCCTCTTGTCTGGCCTCCTGCATTTATCCCACTGCATTACACACCCCGCCCACGTCAAAACCCCCCAGTGGCTCTCAGCTCACTCAGAAGAAAGCAGGGCTCTGATGACGGTCCCCTCCCCACTGTTCCCTCTGATCTCACTTCCCAGGGCCCTCCCTTTCCCTCACCTAGCTCCACTGACCTCCTTGTCATCTCCTGAACATTATGCACATGCTTCCTCATTAGGGCTTTTCACTTGCTGATCCCTCTCCCTGGGATATGTCTCTCCTGGAAATCTACCTGCCTCACTCCCCCACTCCTTTATGCCTTTATTCAAATATCACCACCCTGTTTAAAACTACAACTACTTCACACTCTCTATCTTCTATCTCTGTCTTATTTTTCTCAACTCGTACCACTGACATACATTTTTATTCACCTATTTATTTTGTGTATTGTTTATACCCCCTCCCCCCCACCACACACACTTTATTTTAATGTTAGTTCCAGGAGGGCAAGAATTTTTCTGTTGGTTTCACTGCTGTCCCCACTATCTAGAAAAATGTCCAGCACTAAATAGGTATGCAAATAAATGGTGTTTTTTTAGTGAATAAACCAGCAAAATGAGTGAATGTCAAAATACATAAATGAATGAGTAGTCAACCATTCCTTTCTGGCCAGGAATTCCAATGGCCAAGCTCTACCCTAGGCCAAGAGCCTAGGTGCATTTGTACTTTGCATTCTAGGACTCTGGGCCTCAGAGAGGTCTTCCCATGGGAGACAGAGATGCAGAGTGAGGTCCAGAACTCAGAATGAGCCCCAGTCTTCCAGCCATAGATGTTGACTTAAGCCCAGGGCAACATGGTGAGAGAGGAGGGAGCTTGAACCTGAGCTCAGAAAGGGCCCTGGTTCACAGCACAAGAAGGGGCAGGTTGACTCAAGGAGCTTCACTGGAGGCTTCAGAAACAAGGGACATTTCAGCAAATGGCTGAAGCATCACTGTGAACACCCAGAGTTTGTGAGTATTCTGCAGTCCTGCGGATATTTTGTCTGTTGAAGCCCCAGGAAAATCCAGGAGAAACTTCTGAAAGAGGAAGAGAGGAGGGCAATGGAACAGTGAGGATGATCCCCCTTGTACAGGACATTGACACAGAAGAGCGTAGTCATGTGGTGCAGGTAGTTGGGGTCCCCAGACATGGCCCAGACCTTGGGGATGATAGTGGCATGGACCCACTACTTCCCAAACTTCTCCAGATTAGAGAGGCATAGACACAACCCATGAGCCAAGTCATGCACAAGTTCTTCTCATCAAAGACCTTACCCCAGCTTTCCGGCCAGCAGGAGGGCCAGCCACACCCTCCACTTGGCACCCTCAGCCAGCTCCACAATGTTGGGGAGCAAGGACTGGGACAACCGCCAAATGTTGATCACCTTATGCTGACATGCAAAGTCATGTGGCCATCTCCAGGACCAAAATGGATGAGATCCATCCTTCTCCCAAGGTTCTTGGGAAGTGGGTTCCACTTTATACCCTGTTCACCAGGTCCCAAGCTTTTTGAAAAAAAAAAGTAATTTTTTTTCATGAAACTTCACAATTGAAAACCTCATTCAGTTCCATTGAACATTTTTGTACTCATCAAATTTTCAAAGCATGGACATTTTAATAGTTGTGTCAAATGGTCCACCAGAAATGCCCCAATTTATACTGTCCTTTAGTCATCCTTTATCTTGAGTATCTGTTTTCACCTGCTTTGAGGAGAGTCAAACCTTCCATCAAGTTGTCTATTTGACTTATCTTCTCAAAGTTCTGATTCTTGATTTGATTAATAAATTCCACTGACTTTTTGCTTGGTGATTAATATATGTTCTTATCTTCATTAATTTCTTCCCCTCATTTTTATTTTGCTATTCATTTTCTAGCTTCTTGTTTTGGAATCTTAATTCAATTATACTAGGTCTTTCAACATTTAAGCCTATTTATTTTAATAACAGCCACAGGATATGGATTTTATAAGAAATTACTTTCGTCACACCCTGACCTGTATTTTTGTACAGTAGTCTCAGAGTCTTAAATGTCTAGATAGTCTACTTTTTTTCCCAGTATCGATTTCAACTTTTATAGAAGTTATTCTAATTTTGTTTAATTTCCAAGTTGCTATCATTTATCTTAATCTAGGCATTTTCCTGCTATTGATGCAATCAGGAAATATGGTTTTCTAAATTTTAATTTGGGGCATTTGCTGTGGAGTTTTTAACTTGGTACATACACTGTATCAGTCCAGACAGGTTAGGCTGCAGTGACAACCAGGGACAAAAGTCTGTGTGCTTAAATAACCAACATTCCTTGCTCACCTACACCTTCATACTGGGTAAACTAGGAGTTCTTATAACAGTCATGCAAGGGCCCAAGTGATGGCCGCTCCATCTTGATACACGCTTCCATGGTCACTGAGGCAGAGCAAAGAGAACCTGGCTCATAAACCTCTTCTGTGCCCATTTCATTGGCCAGAGAAAATTCAGATGCCCGAGTTCAAAAGAACATGAAAGTCTCACCCTGGAGGAGCACGGAATATTGTGAGTAAACATACTACTGCATGCATTCAACAGATGTTTACAAAGGACCATGGAGATACCTCCTGCTCTAGAGCAAAGATTGGTACAGACAGCGGGACCCTGGCAGACAGGGTTAGTGTGTCCTGCCTTCTATTCCCACACCCACTGTCTCGCCAGAGGTGCCCTGTGACCCACATGTGAGCAGAAGTCAGTGGAGTGCCTGGAAAAGTTTTTGCTTTTCTGATATTGATGCTGCCCTATCTCCTTCCTCCTTTCTGTCTCAACTGCTGAAGTGAGGACAGCCAAAGAAATCTCAGAGATATTTGCCTTGACAATGTTGAGCATCTGAACAAATACCGGCACCTGCCGACTTCCAGATTTCTATTATGAAGAAAAAATAGATTCGTATTTGTATAAATCACTGAGGCTGGGTTTCTTGTTACTTGCCTGTGAAAGCATTCCAGAATGATGAAAGAATTCAGCGTGTAAATGGGAGAGACAATTTCCAACTTCACTAGACAACAGTCCTGTGGAATATTTTGTTATGAGATATAGAAAAAATGTATATTGATCTCTGTTCCCAGTTCACACACAGAGCTCCTAAAACCCTTGTAATTTCTTAGGTGACAAGAACATTGGGAGCATCTTTTGTTCTGATATTTGGTATTTGACCCCAATTCCTGACTAGTTCCTGAATCTGTTGGAATTTGTTCTAATGTAGTGACTCTCAGTGGGCTCTTGGATGGGGGCCAGTGACCAGAAAGACGAAGCCATGATTAGAAGCTTCGAATTTTCAATCCCACTCCCTCCCCCACATCCTCCAGAGGAGAGAGGACCTGGAAGTGGAGCTAATGATGGATCACAACCAGGTGAGGAAGCCGCCAGGAAATCCCAACAGTATGAGTTTGTGAACACATACACATCCTGCCAGGGTGACTCACCCCAACTCTAAAGGAAAAGAATCACCCAGGACCTTCCCAGACTTCACCCCATGTGTCTTTTCATCTGGCTGTTCATCTGTACCCTTTACCATACCCTTCAATGAACATAACTAAGGGTTTCCTTAGTTCTTTAACAGTTCTGTAAGCTGCTCAAGCAAAGAATCAGGTCCAATGGGGAGAAGATCATGGGAACCTCTGGTTTGTGGCCCAGTCGAGCAGCAGTTGTGGGTAACCTGATGACCTACTACTTGTGACTGGCATCTGACGTGGGGGCAGTCTCATGGGACCGAGCCCTTAACCTGTGGGGTCTGTGCTAACTCCAGCTAGTGTCTGAATGACATCGAATTGAAGGACATCCAACTGGTGTCACAAAGAATTGCTTAGTGTGCAGGGAAAGAAAAACTACACAAATGGTGTCAATTTCTGCCAAGAAGCTGGCTGCAGTTTGGATAGCGATCTCATTCAGTCTATAGATCAATTTGGGAAGTATTGCCACCTTAATAACATTGTCTTCCAATCCATGAGTATGGGATGTCTTTATAGTTCTTTAAATCTTCTTTATTTCAATAGTATTTTAAAGTTTTAGTGTACATAGTGCATTTCTTTCATTTAGTCTTGAGTGTTTTATTCTTTTGATGCTATTGTAAATGAATGTTTTCTTAATTTTATTTTGAGAATGTTCATTTACTAGTGTATAGAAATACAATTGATTTTTGTATATTGATCCTGTGTCTTGCAACCTTACTGAACTCATTTATTAGTTCTAGAAGTTATTTAGTAAATTCTTTAGGATTTTCTACATGTAGGAACATGTCATCTGGAAACAGAGATAATTCTTTCCAATCTTTCATGACTTTCATTTTATTTTCTAGCTTAATTGCCTTGGTTAGAGCCTTCAGCACAATGTCGAGGAGAAGTGTGAAAGTAGGTATCCTTCTTGTTCCTGATCTTAAGGGAAAAAACACTCAGTCTTTCACCATTAAATATGATGTTAGCTCTAGTTTCTTGAGTGTTTTTTTAATGAAAGGATGTTGAATAGTGTCAAATACTTTTTCTGTATCTAATACAATTGCTTTTGTCCTTCATTCTATTCATATGGTGTATTAAATTAATTGACTTTGGGGTGTTAAGCCGACCTTGTATTGCTGGGATCCCACTTGGTCATGGTGTATAATCCATTTATATACTGCTGGATTTTTTCCAGTTTTTGTTGAGGATTTTTCCATTTTTATGTACAAGAGATATTGGTACGTATTTTCATTTCTTGTGATGTCATTGTCTTGTTTTGGTAGCAGGGGAATAGTAGCCTCATAGAATGAGTTGGAAAGTGTTCTCTCCTCTTCAGTTTTTTGGAAGACAATGACATCAATTCTTCTTAAAATATTGGTAGAATTCACCAGTGAAACCATGAGAAGAATGTATTCTGCTGGTGTTGGTCGGAGTGCTCTACAGATGTCTGTTAGGTCTACTTTATGTACAGTGTTAAGTCATCTACTTTCTTGTTGAGCTTCTCCCTCGTTGTTCTACTCATCACGAAAGGTGGGTATTGAAGTCTCTGTTATTGTTGAATTATCTATTTCTCCCTCAATTTTGTTTGTTGCTGTTGCATGTACTTTGGGGGTATTTTGTTAGGTAAATTATATCTACATGATTGTCATATCTTCCTGATGTATCAATCCTATTATCATTACAAAATGCCCCTCTAATATGCCTTTTTTGTTTGAAACTCTATTTTGATATCAGAACAACCATTCCAGCTTTCATGTGGCTAGTATTTGCATGCTGTTTCCTTTCCATCACTTTGCTTCCAAATACTTCTATCTTTGAGTCTAAGATGTATAGCATATAGTGAGACCTGGTTTTTAAATCCAGTCTTGCAGCCTCTTTCTTTTGACTGGATTGTTTAATCCATTTACATTTAATGTTATGGATATATTGGGAACCGCTGTTTCATGAATACCATGTTTGTTCGGTTCCTTATTTTGATTTTTTTCATTTTGCTGGAGAGTTGTTTCAAATAAATTTCTTATAACTATATGTGGATGGTATCTTTTCTGAGTTCTTGAATGCCTAAAAATATTTGCCTTTTATCTGTATACAAAAACAATAGTTTGGGAGGGCATTAAATTCTGGGTCACAATCATTTTTCTTTGGAACTCTATACACTTTTAACCATTGCCTTATAATACTTAGTGTTGCAGGGGAGCAACCTACTGCATGTATTTTTTTCCTTTTTAATAATCATATTTTTGCCTAAATGATTTTAATATTTTCTTTTTATACTTGGAATTTCTAAAACTCCACAAAATATGTCCAAATGCAGATCTTTTTTCGATTAATCCTGAGTTGTTTTGACGTAAAGATGTAAGCATTTGGGTCAAGTAAACTTTCTTCTACTCCATCTACTTCGATATGTGTTTCTGGAGTTCATTTTACATAAATATTGAATCATTTGATTTAGTTTCATACATTTTGTCTTTTATTATTCTTTTAAATATATTTTATTGATTATGCTATTATAGATGTCCCATTCCCCCCTTTATTCCCCTCCATCCTGCACACGCCCTCCCACCCACATTCTCCCCTTTTAGTTCATGTCCATGGGTCATACATATAAGTTCTTTGGCTTCTACATTTTCCTACACCATTCTTAACCTCCCCCTGTCTATCTTCTACCTACCATTTATGCTTCTTATTCCCTGTACCTTTTCCCCCTCTCTCCCCACCCACTCCCCCACTGACAACCCTCCATGTGATTTCCATTTCTGTGATTCTGTTCCTGTTCTAGTTGTTTGCTTAGTTTCTTTTTTATTTTTTTTTATTTTTAGGTTCAGTTGTTAATAGCTGTGAGTTAGTTGTCATTTTACTGTTCATATTTTTGACTGTCTTTTTCTTAGATAAGTCTCTTTAACATTTCATATAAAAAGGGCTTGGTGATGATGAATTTCTTTAACTTGACCTTATCTGGGAAGCACTTTAATCTGCCCTTCCATTCTAAATGATGCCTTTGCTGGATAGAGTCATCTTGGATGCAGGTCCTTGCCTTTTATGACTTGGAATACTTCTTGCCAGCCCCTTCTTGTCTGCAAGGTTTCTTTTGAGAAATCAGCTGATAGTCTTATAGGCACTCTTTTGTAGGTAACTGTCTCCTTTCCTCTTGCTGCTTTTAAGATTCTCTCCTTATCTTTAACCTTGGGTAATGTAATTATGATGTGCCTTGGTGTGTGCTTCCTTGGCTCCAACTTCTTTGGGACTCTCTGAGCTTCCTGCATTTCCTGGAAGTCTATTTCCCTCTCCAGATTGGGTAAGTTCTCCATTATTTTTTCAAATAAGTTTTCTATTTCTTGCTCTTCCTCTTCTCCTTCTGACACCCCTCTGATTCAGATGTTGGAACATTTAAAGATGTCCTGGAGGTTCCTAAGTCTCTCCTCATTTTTTTGAATTCTTGTTTCTTCATTCTGTTCTGGTTGAATGTTTATTTCTTCCTTCTGCTCAAAACCATTGATTTGAGTCCCAGTTTCCTTCCTATCACTGTTGGTTCCCTGTACATTTTCCTTTATTTCACTTTTCATAGCCTTCATTTTTTT